>CM070544.1:32175747-32278123 GCA_036346415.1 Raddia guianensis
AATCTTAAGGGTTTTCCATGCCCGTGATCTGGTTTCAACAAGTTCCTAAACTCGAGTTGCGTAACCACGGCATCCTACCGCTGGATAAGCTCGCTCGAAGCCCTCCGCGGGCAGCAGGCACTTACCGCTCACGGCACAACCACTTGGCAAAGTTCGCTCTCGTAAGCCCTCCTGGCGAGGCACTTTCCTTGTTCCGCTACTTCGAATCGCCTAACTTACGTTAACGAAAGCGCCTCGAACGAAGTCGATCAGATACGGTGTCGCTTAACTCTCACGCGACGTGCTTGAAGTATGCAAGTTCAGGTCTTCATGCATCGTCTGCATCGGGGCTAAGCGGCGCCGCTTTCTCTTGTGCACTGCTCGAGTTCGCAAAACTCAGTCCTCGAGCAGCTACACAACGAGGGTCGGGAGTTAGGCTGCGTTCTACCGTTTTTTAAAACTTTTAGCGCTGTCGCTTTGCTCTTGGTTTCCTGTTCCCTGTCTTTTCTTCGCTCTTTTTGCGTGGAAAGCGCTTTCGGTCGAACTCGCTCTGATTCAAAAGCTGCTCGGCGGTCTTGAGTCTGCTTTCGGCGCCTCGAAGGACTACCTCTCCTCGGTCGGTTGGGACTTGAGCTGAATTTCGCAACCCCGATGCGCTTTTCGCTTTTTCAGTTCCTTTCCTAAGCGTTGGTTTTCCAAAACCTGCGTTGATCTTTCGCTCCGTGAGCGCCCCCGCATTGAGCATGTCTTTTTATCTGGCGGGCGACAACAGCAGGGCTCTCGCTAACCGAGGCGTGCACCACCGATGGAGTTCTCGCCCACCATAAGCCGATTTCATCGCAAGCGGCACTCTGGCGCCGTTCCGCACTCACGAGGCGACACTCAACGCTAACGGGTCCATGCCCGTGATAAGATTTCACCTCGCGACGCTTTGCTGCGTGCTAAGGTCTCGATCGCTTCCCTCGATAGCGGTCTTAGCTAATGGGCTGCACTTGCCCACACGCCTTCTTTATCCATGCTACGCCCTTTCTTGCATCGGTAATCCGAGTAATGCACCACCCACGGAGTCCGCCCACCGTAGTCGATTCTCATCGCAAAGGGCACCCTAGCGCCGGTTCCGCATTCGCCGACGTGACACTAGCGCTTATCGGGGACGCATGCCGGAAAAATTATGTCTTGCGCTGGTAGGTCGCCTTTGCGTGTTTTCCAAAACTCGCTTTGCTCTTCTTAGAGCTTTTCTTGCTCTCTTTTTCCCCTTCTTCGCTCGTTTCTTGTTTGTCTTTGCAGAAATACGTGGAGCGGGAACATCGACCGTGATGGTTGCGCGAAGTTCCGTGCTTCCCACCAAACCGATGTTCCGTGATCCTCTCTTCCGGTTTGTTCAAAGATGCCCGGGATTGATTCACTTCGCTCACAGATGATTTCTTTGCCTTTGCCCTCTGATCGACCTTCACAGTTCGGCTTAAGTCAAGGTGGTGCGCCACCAATGGAGTATCTTCCATCGAAGTCGATTCTCATCGCAACGGGCATGCCCATCGTAGTCGATTCTCATCGCAGCGGGCACTCAAGTGTCGGTTCTGCACTTGCCAAGACAACGCTTAATCGCGCAAGGAATACGTCATGGGTAAAGCGTTGATTTCACACGCTCTTGCGGCTCGACAGCATCGGGTTGTGATTCACCTCGCACCGGCGGTTCGCCCGAGCGCGGACCGTCCTCGCCTTGATGAGCTCCGTGTTGGGCCGGATCACCTCGCATCAGGCGGCTCTTCGCCCGAGCGCGTGGCTCCTACCGGCACTTCGCCTGGTCGTATTTCGGTTCCTTTAACGAGCTCCGTGTTCGAGACTAGATCTCCTTACTTGGTTCCTTTGACGAAGCTCTACGCTTTGGGGTCGGCTCACCTTCCCTCGTATGCATTGTGCCTCCCGGCACACGATCTACGCCCACGGGCACATCACCCGCCTCGAAGCGCGACATTCGCCGAGAGCGCAATTTCTATTTCCTCGGGCAAGCTTTAGCCCGAGAGGTGGCTCCTATCTTTCCTAGGCATCTCGAATGCTCGATGCAGCAGAAGACGAGTCCGTCTCGCGACTCTGTTATGTTTATTCTCCCTAAGATCTCGATCTTACGGATGCGGTGGTACGCTCTTCACTACTAAGAATCCAATCCCTCCTTGATGACGTTCAGCCTCAAGGAGATGATTCGCCACACCGGCGGTTCTTCGCCCGGAAGGCGTCTGGTCCCGCGACGAGCTCAAGGCTTGGGGACCGGATTTCGATTTACAGATCGAAGGCCGAGTGCTCTTTCGACAAACGCGTTGCTTCTGCTCGACGCAATGTAGTTGCTCGGCATTAGGCATGGTTTGTTCGGTCTCAACAAGTCTTGTTCGTCGAACCATAACCTGCTCGTCGCTTTGTTATACGCCTTTGTAGCGGAAAAATACCCTCTTAAATGACTTGAGTCTCAAGAGGAAGACCCCACTCTAGTGAGTCCTTCCACTTGAGTCTCGGGGCTAGTCTGTCGAGGATAAAATTACGCCCATTGCCATGACTCCACTCACGGCGGCCCGGCCGAATACCTACTCAGGCCGATCCTCGAAGGTTCTATCTCGCCCATATGCCCGCCATTAAAAAATTTCCTAACTCGCGTGGTGCGTGAATGGCCAAGGAATAAATGTTTCGATCCGACTCGAACAAGGGTTACTGACGGCTACGTGAAGACCCGGACGTTGGTTTCGGATTGATTAGAGTCGTGATCCCCAAGATGGAGTATGCCTTATCTACCTCGGGATATATTTGGCATGTACCGAGTTCACATTTATCTCGTAGTTAGCCCGCCCGATATTCTCTCGGCAGTCGGTTTGCTCAAGACTATATAAACAGGCCCTATGGCGCTTAGAGGGACTCGCATTGAGTTTTACATCTTAGCATCTAGCTTAGAGCTTTGGCGCTTATACTGCATAATCTCGCCGAGACTTGTTGTCTCGTCGAGCCATCTCTTGTATTCATCTCTCGATATATAAGAAAGGCGGACGAGGGCTATTGTCTCTCCGAGAGGCTCAACCAGATAAAACCCCTGCTCCTGTTCGCTGTGTTCGTGGTTGTTGGCGTGTCTCCTATCTCAATCTTAAAGAACCTTAGCGACTTGAGATCGATATCTCAACCGTCGACAGTTGGCACTGCTTCACGGGACGACGAGGATGGACGCCGAGCAGCAGCATCATATCCAAGGTGTGTGTAGGCAGTGGAGCTACCTCCCGCTTGGACCGGGCACTCATCTTCCCCAAAGCACGGCGGCGGTGAAGCTTCTTTGAAGGAGGTGGGCGCAGCGGCTTGGAAGGAGTTGGGCGCGGTGGCTGGGAGAAGGAGGTGGGCGCGGTGACAGGGATGGCGCGGCGGCAAGGGCTTGGAAGGAGTGAGGCGACGGCGAGGGCTTGGAAGTAGTGGCGCGGCGGCGACGCCTTGGAAGGAGCGGTGCAGCGGCAACGGCTTGGAAGGAGTGAGGAGGTGGCGACGGCTTGGAAGGAGATGGGCGCGACGGCTGGGAGAAGGCTCGGTGGCGGCGGTGGCGACGGCCGTGGGAAAGACCGGCGACGGCAGCTAGGTGAAGGAGCGCCGCGATGGCGACGGCTAGGAAGGAGGTGCACGCGGCGACGCCGCCTGGGAGGGAGGAGAGATGCAGATTTGGTAGGAATCGGGCTCGATTTGGAGGGGAGAGGGCTTGATTTAAGGTTTTTTTCTAAAGGAGGTACGAGGCGGGTCACCCGTGAAACTTTCTTCCCTTCGCATGAGTCGAAAAATGTAAATCCCAAGACCGTGGACCGTGGTCGTCGCTACATTGTCTCAAGCAGTAACCGGCTCCTCGCTCGAGCGAGACAGGCGCTACACCAGCGCTTGTCGCTCTTTTTCTTCTCTCTCTCCTCCACATGGGATAAATGCTGATGTGGATTCCCTTATAGCTTGCTGACATGTCCCCATTGGAGATGCTCTTATGAAGTTGGAACTTCTGAACATCTGGAATGGGTATGGGGTCTAGTTCAGCAAGGAGAATACATGTCTAGGCAGTACATGAATAAATATAAAAAACTAAAGGTAAAACATGCTGAAGTGTGCAAGGAAAACACAAACCTAGAAGATATGATACACAAGTTGCTAGCACAACAGTATTGTCGACGGTTGAGATAACGATGTCAAGTCGCTAAGGTTCTTGAAGATTGAGATAGAGACACGCCAACAACCACCGAACAACAATGAGCAGAGATGTGGGTTTTTATCTGGTTCAGCCTCTCGGAGAGATAATAGCCCCACGTCCAGCCTTTCTTATATATCGAGATGAGTACAAAGAGATGGCTCGACGAGATCAGCGAGTCTCTCGAGTAGTATCTGCGAAAAATCTATCTGCTAAGGTCCAGTCCTCTAAACGCCGTAGGGGCCTCGTTTATATAGTATGTAACAAACCAACTCACCGAGGGAATATCGGGCAGGGCCAACTACGAGATCGTGAACGAACTCATACATGCCAAATATAACCTACGGTAGATAAGGTAGCTCCTATTCTTGGGGATCACGACTCTAATCCAATCCGGAAACCAACGTCCGTCTTCCGCGTAGCCGTCGAGTAACTCGCTCGAGACGGACTCAAACAGAAGCCTTGGCTATTACGCACGTGCGGCCAGAAGTCTCTAAAAGACGCACATGGACCTGATAGAACCTTCCAGTGAGTGGGCCTCCGTAGGCCGCTC
Source organism: Raddia guianensis (assembly GCA_036346415.1). Lineage (NCBI taxonomy): Eukaryota > Viridiplantae > Streptophyta > Magnoliopsida > Poales > Poaceae > Raddia > Raddia guianensis. Next base: position 32,180,466 of record CM070544.1, read on the forward strand.
GATTGAGCTGTCGGGGAGTGGGGCCATGGCAATGGGCCGTAATCTAATCCTCGACTGCTAGCCCCCGAGACTTCGGTGGAAGGACTCACTAGAGTGGGGTCTTCTCTTGAGACTCCAAGCCATGAAGAGGGAAATTTAGCTGCTACAAAGACATGTAACGATCGAATCGAACAAAGTTAAGTTTCAACCGAACAGACATGTTCATGCCGAAAGCGGCTCTGCTTGCCGAATGTGGAATGACATCTATCCCAGCAGACACTCGGCCTTCAAAGGCGTAACACCGGAAAAACCAGCGGCTAAGGCACTAAGCAGAATCTTTCCGTCATTGCAAGAATGAAAAGCAGCGATCGCTTTACCTAGCCGCTATGCGGTAAAAACTAGCCGCCAGACAAAACCGCTGAGCTGCCCATACGGGACTATAAAAGTACCAAGCAAAGGACTGCCCGCCACTTCGCCTCACGCCTTTCCTCTCTAAGCCCTAGTCCCAACCACGCCAAGATCAAGCACCCAAACTCAAAGACCAAACCCGCTTGTTCAACTCTGGGAACCGCTATGGCCAAGTTCACCAAAGCACTAGCTTGATGAGGAGGACCTGAAGGTCCGAGGAAGAGGGCCACATTGACACCGTAGTGGAGGTCGCCCGGAGAGGAGGATACCCGAGCCAAGGAGAATTGCGTCGCTCAACAGCTCGCACTGCTCGGGCTGAGGTCTCCGAGAGCGACTTCTGCCGAGGCCTTCTTGAACATCGCGATTGGAGGTGGCGAACTTCAATCTGAACTCCATCCTCCAGATGGTCGTCGCACACTCAAGCGAGGGCTATCTCGGCATCAATCTATTTGGCGGTGAAATTTCCTCCATTACTACGCGATAACGAGGAGCAGCTCCGCCTTTCAGCCGAGGTGCTACTACTCAAGCTCCGGCCACCGCCGACGACGCGCGTAGACTCGCCCACCGCTTTCGACTCAATGGGCGCGTGGTGGGTGAGGTGGTTCTGACAAGAAGCTGAGCGGCGACAAGAACTTCGCTTTCACCGGAAGGCGCCCAGAAGGGCGCCAATGCCTCGGCCGGAGATGACCGCCGAGGATTGGTACTGACAGGAAGATCGCCTCGTGAGCCTTGGGCTCACAGGCAGGAAGATCATCCGGGATTTCACGGCGATCAGGATCATGTCGTGTGGAGGAGGTCCTATCCTTCTACAAGATAGAGGATGGGAGGACATCACAAGGGAGAGCACAGGTAAGTGCCTTTAAGACTCAACCTCTAAATAGATTCTTTCCTCCGAACAGAACTAACAATCCTTCATGCTCGGCGGAGAAGCCAACCGACGCATGGGTGACCGAAGGGTCGACGCCATGTCAAGGCGGCGAAAGAAGGACGGGGAGGTCATCAAGCAGGTGGCGACACCTGTCAGCACAGCGTCTTCGTTCGCCGCATGCATTTGAGCTAAATTACTTACACCCGATCTGTGTTGCTAGACTTGCAATGTTGTTTAGTGCTAAAGCTCACTTGACAACGCAGCTAGGAGGACCACCGATCCTTGAGGGATCGTAGAGGACCTCTCCTGTCCGAGAAGGAGAAGGTGAAGAAGGGCAAGACCAAGGCGGTTGCAAAGCCCAAGGTGGCGGCGAGCCGACGCGAGCTCGCCATGACACGGCTGGCCGCCACCGTCGAAGAGACCAGTACCGGTGCGACGGAGCGCATCGAAAGCAGTACCAAGCGGCGCTGGTCACCTTAGCGGGAAGAGACCAGCCTCTCCTCCTCGCCGAGCAAAGCGACGAAGAGGTAAAGAACATGACCCTCGGCTTAGGCGTTACTCGCAGACTCACCGGGCCATTTAGCGCTGCTCGAGCAGTCGCCCGAGCGTAGGAGGCTCGAAGAGGAAGTCGCGCAAGGAAAAACTTCTTGCGTTGCTGAGAGCGCCACCAGCTCAGGAGCCGAGCTCGTCGCCACGAACACCCAAGGGCCAAGGCGAAGCCGCCAAGGAGCCCCGAGGAAGAGGCGGAAGGTTCGCCGAAGAAGATCGGGACCAAGCCTTCCACGGCGGTGTATGTAGGAGCCTAACTTCAGATCTCCCACCTACCGACCGTATTAGACTTAACGATGATCTTTTTCATCACCAAGGAGAGATCGCCACGAGATGACGCCAAAGGCGCTGAGCGTCGCCGCTCGAAAGATCCGCACGGCGATCATGGCGGTGAGGCTGGCGTGTCTCAGGACAACCTGGCGGCGTGGAGCCTGCCTTCGGCTCGGCTCCAGCTGAAGACTGCCGCGCCAAAGGCGCGTAGAGCGGCCGAGGCGGGGGAAGCGGCCGCAAGGCCTCGAGAGCGGAGCCAAGACGACGGCCCGGAGTTGCCTGAGGTGGACCGAGCAACCGTCCCGCCAGCACTTCGTCAGCAGGGCAACTCACCCCGAGGCGACGGATTCTCCTGCGTGGTGGTGGAACCCGATCGCCAGGGCAAGAAGAAGCCCCGGAAGCGAGTCGCGCAGGCGCCCCGCCGTGGAGATCTTGGCGCCACCAATCGGAGCGGCTCGGTCTTGCTCAAGAAGTTCGGGCGGAAGAGAAAGGGAAGAGGAGGGAGAGGAGCCTTGAAGAGGCAGCGCTGCCGCCTCTCCGCTCTGAAAGCAAAGGCAGCTCGCAAGAAGAAGGAGCGATCAGGCGGCGGCGGCAAGAACGCGTCCTGTCTCATCTCAAGACGAAAGTGGCTTCATGACGCATGGCCTCGAGGACGCTGCGTCGCGGATCGGGAAGCAACGACTTGGGAAGGTAGGAACCAAGACCAAATCTTGCTCAATTTAGCTACGTCATCGCAGTAGTTAACTTGTTCTTCCTCTCGTGTCTTCGGGACACCATGGAGGAGCTCGAGGCGGCGTCACCATCGGCGGAGCGCCAGATCTTGGCGTCGCTCCCGGGAGCACCTTAGGACGAGGAGTCCAAGCGGGGCCTCTGCACCGGCCAAAGTCAAGCAAGGCGAAGGTAAAAGGCTCAAAGTCCAATTGGCGAAGAGGCGTTTCTCGAGTCTCCTAGGAGAGGCCGAGGAGCTTCAAGCATAAGCCATTAAGGCGAGCACCAGCGGAGGAGAGGCCGGCCGCCAAGTGGCTCGAAGAGCTCGACGCTTCCCAACGGCGGGACCAGCTCGGCGGAAGCCAAGAGACTCAAGGCCCAGCTCGCCAAGGAAGAACAGGACTTCAGCGGGTCTCTGTGCAAGATCTCGACCTGTGGGCTTCACAGGGAAGAGATCGAGGAGATCTTGTGAGGATGACGGTGAGGGCAATCACCGCAGAGAAAGGGTCAAGGAGCTGGACGGAGCAGCTCAAGGCTACCGAGCAGTGAGTCGCCCAGGCGAGGCTCTGAGGCGATCAGTCAGTCGCGCCAAGACCGAGGAGGTCGAGGCCATCCGAGCAGAGCCGTGCAGCAAGCCAATGCCGAAGCAAGGAGGAGATCGAATGCCTCCAGCCGAAGCCGGGAAGGAATCAAGGCTCGAGCTGAGTCGTGCGCCTCAAGTTAAGTTGAGGAGTGAAGGGCGACTTGCTCCTAAGTAGCACATGTTGTAACCCGGAAGGGCCTTGTACTGAAACTTTTGAGTAATGTAATAAAGTACTTACCTTTATTCCTGCAAAAAGAGCAGCAAAAGACAGAACGAAGCGAAACCAAGAAAGCGAACAACGCTAGGAAGTTTAAGAAAACCGATGGCGCTCTGCCTAACTCCCGGCCCGTTGTGCATCGCTCGAAACTCGAGTTTGCGACCCGAGCAGTGCACAAGAGAAAAGCGACACCTAGCCCCGTGCGGACGATGCTCGAGAACGAAGCTTGCGAACTCGCGAGCACGCGTAGGAGAAAAAGCGACACCCGTACCTTGCTCGATTAGTTCCGTAGTACGCTTTCGTTGGCGTAAGTTAAGCGATTCGAGAGTAACGAGCGAGGAAAGTGCCTCTGCAGCGCTGGGGCTTACGAGCGAGCTTTACCAAGTGGTCGGCGCGAAGCGGTAAGTGCCTGCGCGGAGGGCTTACGAGCGTACTTAAGCCGCAAGGTGGAAAGGCCATGTTACGCAACCACGAGTTTAGGAACTTATTGAAACCGAGATACGGATGGGAACAATCCTTAAGATTATGGCGCCAAGAGTTATGCAAGGGGCGAGCCATCAAGTGTTACCAGAGAGAAAGAGGTAGTCTTCAAAAGACAAGAAGTGAAAAAGGCGCGAGAGGCGAGAATTCACTTAACTATTGGATTGAACTTTACATGGTGCCGAGAGACTTAGAGCGAACTAAGGCGCCAAATTTGAGAAAAAGCGCAGGCTAAGAAAGCAGTAAAAGACCTACACAAAGAACTTCGAAGGTCGGGTCGATGTTCCAAGTCTGGTCGACTCTCTCCGTCCTCCATAGCCGGTGAACAGCCCAAGCGAGCGAAGAAACGACCGTGGCGGGCCCTCCCAGCGAGGAGTTAACTTGTTGGCATTGGACAAGTTCTGGACACGGCGGTAGCGAGAACAAGGTCGCTTTGCCTTCAAAGCCCTTGGTCGAACTGACTTGGCGGCGTCCGAAGCGAAGATCTTCTTGGTGGCGCCATTCGACTTGCCCGCGTCGCGTTCGAGGAGATCGAGATCGAGGCGCTCTTGCTCGTCGTCAACTAAATTGACCCGAGCTCGTGGGCGAAGCGAACGAAATCTGATTTGGTAGGCGAGGATAAGCCGCACCATAGACCCGGTTGGAAAGGAGTTTCCCGGTCGCCTGGCCGTAGTCTGCGAATCGCCTGAAGGGACGGAAGAACCGTCAACCGAGCCTTCTTTGTGCTTTCGTGAGAGCAGCAAATACCCGCCGTTTAATACCTCGGACTATCTGTCCGTTAGCTCGCTTCATTGCTCCATTGCTCGTGGATGTGCCACAGAGGCGAAACGAACCTTGGTACCCGGTATGTCGCGGTATTCTGAAATAGCTCGCTTGAACTAGTGCAGATTATCCGTGATCGACTTATGGGGAATCCCAAAGCGTGACCACGTTGCTTTTGAAAAAGCGAACAGCCGTTTTGGCATGAAGAGGCGACGAACTCTGCCTCCATCCACTTTGTAAAAGTGTCTATGGCGACGGCGGTGTGTATAGCCCTCATACCCCTTAGGGAATGGGCAGCGAATCCAGACCCCATGTGGAAAAAGGCGGGGCGGAAGTTGTTTGGAGCTCTTGGGCGGGCTTGTGTGCCTTCCGGGCGTGAAATTGGCAAGGCTTGCACTTAGTCACGATGTCCGGGCATCTTGTGATGGGCCAATAATAGCCCATGCGAAGCGCTTTGTCGACGAGTTACGAAAGAGGCGTGGTTGCCACGAGCACCCGTGTATGTCCCTAAACGAACACACCCTCTGTTGCGAGATGCACTTGGAGAGAACTCCCGAGAGCACCTTGGCGGTAAAGGTGCCATCCATAAGCTTGTGGAGAAAGCACGCCTTATAAGCCGAGAACGCTCGGCCGTCGTCGGGCGGGGTCCCATCTGCAAGTACGGACAAATGGCGTTGTCGATCCATGCACCTTTCGATGACGGAGACGGCACCACCCGTCTCTGTCGCCTCGTCCGGAGGCGTGATTGAGGGCTTGTAAAGGTGCTCGGCGAGCACCCTGCCGGAACAAGTTCACGTGAGGATCCAAACTTGGATAGCTGGTCGGCCGGAAGTTGTCCTTCGCCAGCACGAAGAGCACGAAGAATCGAAAATGCGCTCAACTTCCTCACTTCAACCAGGTATCGCGCCATTGAGTCATCGCAAAGACCGATACTCCTTGCTAACCGATTGATGACCAGGCGTGAATCTCCTTCACAGTTAGCCGTTGGACCTAAGCGACTTGCACGCCCTTAGTCCCGCGAGGAGGGCTCGTACTCTGCAGCGTTGTTAGTCGTCATAAAGTGTAGTTGGATAGAATCTTTGGAGTTGCTCTCCTTGAGGGAGATGAGAACAAAACCAGCCCCGAGTTTCGGTCTTGTGAGCCATCGAAAACATGGTCCAAGAGGGTTCACCAAGGTTGCTCGGGGAGCTCACTGGGATTTAGGCGGGCAAGTCCATTCAGCGACAAAGTCAGCTAGGACACGTGACTTAATAGTAGTTAGGGCGACAAATAGCAGATCAAACTCTGCTAGTTCCATTGCCCACTTAGCTATCGTCCGCTAGATTCCTTGTTAGTAGGATTTCTCCCGAGGGAACGTGGTCGGGACCCGATTTGATGCGCTCGAAGTAGTGGCGAAGCTTCACGGAGGACATGAGCAAGGCATAGAGGAGTTTCGACCTCGTGGTAACGCTCCTTTGATCCGTGAAGTACCTCGCTCACGTAATAGATTGGTCATTGTATGCCTTCCCTTTCGACCGAAATCAAGACGGCGCTCACCGCTTGTGGCGTGCAACCCAGAATACAGCGAGAGTCGCTTTCGCCATGCAGCGGGGTAGTCAAGGCGGAGGATTGACGGAGTATCGCTTCGGATCTGGAAGGATCTATAAACTCTTCCGTCCACTCGAAACCATTGTGCTTGCGGGGCCTTAAGAAGGGCAGCCCGCATTCGCCTTGGCGGAAATAAACACGCTTAAAGACCATCCCTTGATGAGGCTCAGTGCTTCCTTTATGGTAGTTGGAGCTCAGATATTTTCAATGGCCTCGATTTTTTCGGGGTTGGCGTAAATACCTTGTGAGCCAATAACATAACTCGAGCAACATTCGGATCGAACACCAAAGGTACACTTCTCTGGATTTAATTTTATTCGATGCACCGTGAGATTATGAAAAGTCTCTGCCGGGTCTTTTACATGATCCGAGCATACTTGCTCTTTACAACTATGTCGTCGACATAGACCTCTCGTGTTTTTCAGCATTGCTCGGGAAGGTCTTCTCCATTAAGTTACTGAACGCGGGCACCGACATTGCGCAGAATCGAAAGACATGGTCGTATAGCAGAAAGTGCCGAAAGGGGTGATGAAGGCAGTCTTCTCTTCATCCTCGGGGGAGATGCTTATTTGGTGGTAACCGGAGTAAGCATCTAAAAAACTCAAAAGTTGGGCGTCCGCAATGATCGACCGGTGGTCAATCTGAGGCGCGGAAATTGTCCTTAGGACAAGCGGCGCTCAGATCGTGTGATCGACACATCCTCCACTTGCCGCCTTTCTTCTTTACAATGAGGGGTTGGCTAACCACTCGGTGTGATCAACCTCGCGGATGAACCAAGAATGAAAGCGATTTGCTGTCGATCTTTGATGATCCCTGCTTGAATTTAAAAGCAGCGAAGCTTCGCGAACAGGCTTTTTGTCGGCCGACAACCGGTTTGTACTCGATTACCTCCCTTGGGACTCGGGCATGTCGATGGCTCCAAAGTGAATACATACGCATTAGCTCGGAGGAAGGCAATGAGCTCGCTTCCTATTTGGGGTCCAGATTGGCCCTAAGTGAACCGCCTTGAAGCATCATCAAGTGACAATGAACTTCATTGGTTTCTCCCCGGTGAAGGGAGACCCTAGAAGCGTCTGAGACATGGTCTCTGGAACTTCAGACAGCGCTGGCGGAAGTTGGTCGACGTATGCGGGACCGCTTCGTCGCAATCGAGCAGACTTTGTAGTTGCCCTTGACCGTGATCACACCGTTAGGACCGGTATCTTCACGCAATGGTAGCGTGGTGGGACACGACCATAAACTTACCGAGATGGCTCGCCCAAGATTGCGTTGTGCTGCCGATGAAGTCGACCACATCGAAGTGATCAACTCGTCCGGAAGTTGCTTGGGTTGCGAAGGTGACGAGGCGGGGACAACGCCCTAACGGCTTGATGCTTCTCCGGAACAATTCCGTAGAAGGGCATTGCGACTTCCTTGACTTGGAACGAGGAATTTGCATCTCGCCCAAGACTTTAGCGTAAAAGCAAGTCCAAAGCGCTCCGCCCGCCCACTAAGACACAGCCAACTCTCGCGTTGTCGATGGTCGGGCGACCACCGGTGGGAGCGGCCGAGGCTTGGTCATCGGTGGGGCAATCCTCTGAGAGAAGGAGATGTGGACCTCGGTCCACTTCATCGATTCAGCCGAGGTTTTGCCTTTTCAACGTTATGGACCTCCCGGCGACTTCCTTGAGGCTGCGCCGAGAGGTGTAAGCCGAGGAGCCGCGAAAATGACGGCGATATAGTTCCACAGGCTCTTGATATTCATCATCATCTTCCCGATCACCATCGCCGGTTTGGCACTTGGCCTTACCGGCATCACCTTGTTCGGCGGGGTGGGCATTGGGCCCTTGCCGTTGTAGAAATCTTGAGCTTTGCGGCCCAAGTTCTCTGATGACGTATATCGTGTCCGTAGTCTTTGGTGGAATTTGCAAAATCGGTCGCCGGACCTTTCTTGCCTTGTCTGTCTCCCGAAAGCGTGCTTTTTGCCCTTGTAATTATTGTTGGGCTTCTTCGCCCATCCTTGGGAGAGAGTGCGCGATCCATACCGCGACGGTATTGTTCGTGATCACCTTTGTTCTTCTTCTTCGGGACTTCTTGTCACCGGGAACATTCTTCGCCGCTCTTCTTCTTCTCATCCACACCAGTGGTAGGCGGCTCGCCTTGTCGAACGCCTTTTTGTCTTGAACGCTCTGCTGGCGTTAGCGATCACCGCCTTTGAACAGGTCGTTGGCGGTCTAGGTCTCGTTGATCTCGAGATCTGGGTGAGCGCTTCGTCGCGGACTCCGTTTTTGAAAGCGCGGACAACAGATTCATCCGAGATGTTCGGGATCGTGTTGCGATCTTAATGAAACGCTTCACGAAGTTGCGGAGGGTCTCCCGTTCATCTGGATCATCCGGTGCAGATCATCCTCCTTACCCGGACACACGAATGTACCTGAAATTAGCGATCGAGGCGTCACAAAGCTGGTTCCACGAGTGATGGAACCTCCTGGCGATTGAGCGACCACGTCCGAAAGCGGCACCCTCAAGGACGATCGGGAGGTAATTAGCCATAACGAGCTCGTCACCCCCGCCGCCATGATGGCCGTAAGCGTGAGATGGAAAGGAATTCCTCGGGTTACGAGTCCCATTGTACCTCTCCATGTGACCAGGGCTTGAACTTTGAGGGCCACCGACACTCAAGCTCGTCGAGAAAGCCCTCTGACCCAAAGCATATGACCGGCCACCTCCCGGCAGTAACCTAGTCTTGAGAAGACGTTGGTCCTGTTGCGCGGAGGAACTCTGCTGAGCAGGATGACTCGGCCGAGAAACCCTCTCGGGACAATCCACCACGCCCTTCCTCGTGGTTGCGGCGACGCCTCCTCACGAGGGGACCGTCTGCGGATCATCGCGCACGCGCGCTGCCCCGTGGTCGCTGATGATTACGAGGACTTGGCGAAGCGACGGCGACCACGGGTAGCTTTGCTCATGGACAAGGACCGCCGATGGTGACGAAGGTCACGCGATCGATCGAGTCGTCCGAACCATTCCGGCGGTTTTGGTGCTGCCGCTGGAGGAATTGTTGACTTCTCCTAGAGACTTTAGGCCTTGACCGATCGTTCTAGGTTAGAAGCACAACGACGCCTACGCGGGCGAGATCGGCTTGATTGGTGGATCTAAGGACCGTTGCTATAGCTTCGAGCCGTTCTCGACTTTGATCTATGGGTCCCGGATCACTGAACCATCCGCGTTCGCCTGATCGAGTCCGGTCGCGGGAATTGACCCGAGCAGGAAGCTTCGCCGGGAGACTTAAGCGTCAAGACGCGAGGTGGGTCGCGACTTTGTCGCTTACACGGTCGCAAAACCGTGCTAAGGTCTCGATTGATGGAGTCGCCGAGGCTGCGGCGAATGACGTCTTGCTCGCGAGCAACTTTCGCAGACCTCGTCTTGATGCCGAAGCGAGTTAATCTGCCCGACCCGCCAGCCGCCACGGCCGCGCGGGATCCTCGAGGTTCCTACATCGCCATGTTAATCTTTGCGGGGCCATGCGAAGGCATGCTAGCGGTGTCATCATCGCTGTGTCTCCACGGTGGAATCTACCGACATAGCCTTGAATCGACAAATCTAAACCGTCGTAAAGATCATCAGTCAGAAGTCGCTGCCGATGACGGAGGCGATCGTCGAGGCTATCTACGCCATGTAAGCGGAGACATCCGCTCGGATCGCGAAAGCGCTCGAGACCGAAGCAGATCGATCTGAACCGACGGGGATGAGACATCCCGTCTTCCGAGTCGTAGCCCTCGGGAAGTATCTCCAGATCGCTGACGGAGTTCGACATGTTCGATCTGCGAGTCCCCACGGACGGCGCCAGCTGTCGACGGTTGAGATAACGATCTCAAGTCGCTAAGGTTCTTGAAGATTGAGATAGGAGACACGCGAACAACCACTGACAAACAACAAACAGAGATGGGGTTTTATCACGGTTCAGCCTCTCGAGAGATAATAGCCCTACGCCCGGCCTTTCTTATATATCGGAGATGAGTACAAGAGATGGCTCGACGAGATCAAGAGTCTCGGTGAGTAGTATGCTAAAATCTATACGCTAAGGTCCAGTCCTCTAAGCGCCGAGGGGCCTGTTTATATAGTGCTGTAACAAACCAACCTACCGAGGGAATATCGGTAGGGCCAACTACGAGATCGTAACGAACTCATACATGCCAAATATAACCTACGGTAGATAAGGTAAGCTCCTATTCTTGGGGATCACGACTCCTAATCCAATCCGGGAAACCAACGTCCGGGTCTTCACGTAGCCGTGCAGAACTCTGTTCGAGACGGACTCAAACAGGAAGCCTTGGCCATTACGCACCGTGCCAGCCAGGAAGCTGTTCGGCAAGACGCACATGGGCCTGATAGAACCTTCCAGGGAGCTGGGCCCTGGTAGGCCGTTCGATTGAGCCGTCAGGGAGTGGGCCATGGCAATGGGCCGTAATCTAATCCCCGACAAGTATGAACTAGAAGATAGGAATGACATGCTAGTTGCTGGAAATGCTTTGGATAATGGAATCAATGCCTTGCCTACCTTTGAATATGCTTCTAGTGTAGACTGTGTTGATGATGACTTGACTGAGCTTGACACACCTGCTGAACTAGATGCCATGACTTGTGATCCTTTGCCAGCTAGTTCTGAATTGCGTACTCTTGCTAGTAGCACACCACCTGTCACCTTGCTTTCACATGCTAGTAGTAGTGCTCCTGTGCTTGATGCGATTGCTTTAGCTAGTGATTCTTTGCCTGTTGTAGCTAGTAGCACTTTGCCTATTGCTTTGCCAGCTGTTTTACCTACAAATGTGCCTAATTCACCAATTCCAGCTGATCCCTCATTTCCGACTGTCTTGTGTGATAATGCTCATGATTCACATGCTCCTTTACTTGCACCATTGCCTGCTATACCTAGCACTAGTGACAAGAAAAAAATCTATTGCTCATGTTGAAACTCTGCTTATGCATGTGCCTTCAAGTCTAAATGCCTGCTCTAGTAGTCCAGTTGTGATTGCTTCTTCTTCTAGTGGTTCAAGGAGCAATGGTGGGTTGTGCGATCCCAACCATTGCAAGGATGCATTGGCGACAAGGGAATTGATGATAGAGAATGGGGAGCTTGTGAGGGAAATCTGTGAGCTTAGAACTATTAGTTAAGTTTGAGGAACTAGTGGGCGAGAATAGTGAGTTAAGAGCCAAGTTGGCTAAGTTTGAGGTTAGGAACTACGAGGGGAGTTTGGCCTTGGATGAGATGCTTAAGGACCAGCAACCTGTCTTCGAGAAGGGTGGATTGGGGTTTACCCTCGAGAAGAAGCCCAAGGGGAGAAAGGGAAGAGGTCCTGGTCCTCGTGCATCTACCAATGGTGCCGATACCTCTCGTGCTACACCCAGGGGAGCACCTACTACCATTCTTGGCAATATACCAGAAACCCTTGTCCTAGAACACAAGTACACAACCACCCAACAACTGGTAGTCTAGGGCTTGGAATAGGAATGAGCAATGAGAGAACCCTAGAGATAGAACTTGGAACACTAGGCCCATAGTGAACTATAGGCAAAACACTTGGGATACTAGTAAGGATGATTCCTGGGGTAGATACCCATCTAGGACAGGAAGGTGGAATGGTTGGAATGGGTATGGTCAAGTTAGACCCTACAGGCCAGTGAGACCTAGCTTTGAGTCACGTGGGTACGGGGCACCTAGGGGTTTTGGAGGTAGGAGATTTCCACCTAGAGCACCACCTAGGACTCAGTCTAGACCCTACACGTGGACTCAACGCAACCCTAACCTACCCAGAAATCACATAGAGCTTGATGGGAACTACATGCTTAGGATGGATGTGTATGGTAGGATAGTTGCTAAGTTTGTGGGTAGTCCAGAGGAGAACGACCACCGGGCACGAGTTTGGGTCAAGAAGACACTAGTTGATTCCTTTGCTGTTCCTAAGACTAACCCTCGGGGACCCATTAAATGGGTTCCTGAGTCTTCAAATGACTCTCTTCTGGCTGTGAGTGCAGGTGAACTACAGGACCGGCGGCCGTCATTGGATCATGGACAGTGGGTGTAGTCAGCATATGACGGGCAATGTGCGGTTGTTCACCTCACTCGGGGAAGAAGGATGCTTCCCGAAGAAGGTAAGCTTTGGTGACAGGAGCCGGAGTCGAGTGATCGGTACAGGGGAGGGACATATTTCTCTAGAACTTTCAATTCAAAACGTCCTCCTAGTAGAACCTTTGCATTATAATTTGATCTCCGTTGCCCAGTTGCTCGACCTGGGGTTCCATTGTCACATCTCACCAACTGAAATGAGGTTCTTGGATCAAAATGAGAATTTGGTGTTCAAAGCTTTCGTTTCCAAAACCTGTTTCTTGCGAAGTTCGAGGTGCCGCCCACGTCGGACTTGGTTTGTCTACTCGCCAAAGTTGAACTAGGATGGCTTTGGCATAGGCGCCTTAGGCACGTGGGAATGGCAAATTTGAAGAAGTTGGTGAAAAATGATTTCATTCGGGGTGTCAAGGACGCTACTTTTGAGAAGTCTAGGTTGTGTAGTGCATGTCAAGCGGGGAAACAAGTTGCTAGTCCACACACAGCTAAGAGCTTCATGTCTACTTCGCGTCCACTTCAGATGTTGCACATGGATCTGTTCGGTCCTACTACGTATGCGAGTCTATGAGGTACGGAGTAGTATCCTGTGCTTAGATGATTTGAGCCTTGCTTAGTCAATGCCTATAGCCTCATTTTCCCTTTAGGTGGTGTCATTGCTTGCTTCCATCATTCATTAGTCCAGATGTGTCTTGCTATATCATTCATGAGCTTATCATTGCTTTGGGAGTCTTGCATGTGGCATCATCTAGTTGTGCATCTACATGTTGTCTAGGGCATATAAGCTAGGCTTGGTCATATGAAATAAAATTGAACTCACCACTAGCATAGTATAGTGATGTCCAATAGTTGGTAGAAAATCCTTATGACATCACTAGTGTGAGTAATCTAGGCTTTGGCTATCATATTTGTGCTAAGGACTTGCTTAGATGCTCACTGTACGGATTTTGTTGGCTTTGGCTGGTGCTCATTTGTCACTTGTTCAATTAGGACTTAAATCAAATCGAATTCTAAATCGTGTCCTTGAACTTGTGGTAGATGTTCAATGGCTTTGTGGCTCACTAGTTCCTCTAATCTTTTGGTTGATCATGTGCTTATGGTCTATCTAGTATATCTTTAGTTCACATGTTCAAATGCCTGACTAAAATTGAGCAACCTTTTGACTATAGTTGAGCCCAACAAAAACTTGACTTGTCATGTCTTGCTACTTGATAATAGAGATATGAGTACATTTAGCTAGATTTGACATCATTTGCCATTGTTTTAGAGCACCTTTGCAACATTTTAGAGCTCTTACATATTGCAATGTGCTTAGCTCTAGCCTCACTTCAAAAGCGCCAATGTGCCAATAAAAGAGCCAAAGTGCCAAATAAAAGATGCTCATTAGAGCCAACTATGAAATAAATAAATAAATAAACAAGCACTTCTTGCAAAGCGAGAAAAGCGAAGGTTGAGCCATTAGCATATGACTAGCTCTTCAGGTGTTGCACCGAAATGATCAACAGTGTCATGTGATTTCATTTCAAGTATTTGTAATCATGTCACATGGTATTTTGTGGTAATTCATACATGTCACTGCATTTGCAATGAAAAATGATTTAAAAAATGAATAAGTGCTCAACTGAAAACTATTTTGTAAGCCTCGTTTTAGCCTAGCATTTTGAAATGTGACATAGTATATTCTAGCTAGTGCTATTTGTGCTTGCTTCTCCCTTAGGATGTGAGCCACTCGTGCGTCACCTCGCCATAGTCCATCTCACAATGTCCTAGGTCTTAATCACTTAAAATCGCACTAAAATGTTCTATTTGAACTAGCGACATTATACCTAGCCAAATTCATTCAAATGAACTATGGTGATCATTTTAAGTGGACTTGCATTTGTATAATCCCCAAAGCCCATGCTTTGCTCCTCACTAGTGTTATCATTTGAAGTTTACTCCTTATTGCATCTCACTTTGACATATGCTTGAGTTACTTTAGCAATAATTGTACATGCTAGATTTAGGGGGAGATCGTATTGCATAAAAGCAGGGGGAGCTCATGGTAGTTTTTTTGTACATGTGCATTTCAGGCGGTTGATTGCTAGACTCAGGGGGAGTTCTATGGATTATGCATGTGCTTAGAAGGCACTTTTGGGTGAAATGTGCTTGACTTGGGTGTCCTTTGTTGGTTATTGATGACAAAGGGGGAGAAGTTTGTCATCATCTATCTCTTGCACATATAGGTGTTATGACAAAGGGGGAGAACTTAATGGGCTAAGGCTTGTATTGTAGATGACAAAGGGGGAAGAATAAGTAAAAGGGAGAGATCATTTTGCCTCTTGCATAGCTTTCAAGCGGTATCATCTTTGGGCTGAGAATAGTTGTGCGTTGAACCATAGGGTGAGATGAGCGAACTAGTGTTGAGCTTAGTTACACTTGTGATTGGCTTGTGTTTATTTGTGTTGTCACGTGGTATCATGTGCTTTAGGCATAGGATGATCTTATTGCTTCACGTGGTATCGATGAGTGAATTAGTGCTAGGCTTAGCTCTCATATGACTGGCTTGTGCATGTGCTTAATTGACGGCTTTCACTTGGTATATTGTGCTTAGGTCTAGATTGTGCTTCTTTGAGCTTTCACATAGTATCTTGTGCTCTTGCGCCTATTCAACTAACCCATGCTTGCTATATATAGAGGAATGCTAGCGTGCACCCCAGAGCACGGATCACTCCGTGCTCCCAACGCATTTTTAAAATCCGAGATGCCTAACAACTAATCCGAACCGTTGATCTTGTTACGTCTCATGAAATGTAGCCAGATGACCAAGTTTAGTATTTTTTGAATTTATTTAGTATTTGTTTCCTATTTTCAAAAATCAGCTTTTTGGGCACTACGACTAATTGGAAGGCTGATTTTGAAAATAGGAAACAAATAGTAAATAAATTCAAAAAATATGAAACTTGGTCAACGCTTCATTTCAAAGGAGATTTAACAAGATCAACGGTTCGGATCATTGTTAGCCTTCTCAGATTTTAAAAACGCATTGGGAGCACGGATCTCTCCGCGTTCGGGTGCACGCTAGTATTCCTCTATATAGAGATATATATATATATATATATATATATATATATATATATATATATATATATATATATATATAGAGAGAGAGAGAGAGAGAGAGAGAGAGAGAGAGAAAGGGTGTATGGATCTCTCAGTACACCCAACGCGTTTTCAAAATCCGAGATGCCTAACAAATGATCCGAACAGTTGATCTTGTTCGTCTCACTGAAATGTAGCCAGTGACCAAGTTTCGTATTTTTTTGAATTTATTTATTATTTGTTTCCTATTTTCAAAAATCAGCCTTCCAATTAGTCGTGGTGCGTCCAAAAAAGCTGATTTTTAAAAATACGAAATAAATAGTAAATAAATTCAAAAAAATACGAAACTTGGTCACTGGCTACATTTCAGTGAGATGAACAAGATCAATGGTTCAGATCAGTTGTTAGGCATCTCGGATTTCGAAAACGCGTTGGGTGTACGGAGAGATCCACTACAAGGGAACGGGCCTTCTATACCGGTACATCAGTCCCGGTAAACTACAAACCCGGATTGATAGTGGTATCAGTCCCGGTACATAGCTACTAGGCCAAAAGCATGATTTTTCGTCCACATTAGTCTCGGTTTATGTCACAAACCGGGATAGAAGAGCGCATTGGCAGACGGGTACATGCCAGCTGGCATGGGCACAAATTAGTCCCGGTTCGTAACACGAACCGGGATTGAAGGTAAGCTACGAACAGGGACTGAAGCCTCGTTCCAGCGTAGTTCAAAAGGAATGCATATCCTAATCTAGTAAATACGCGTGGTTGGGTGGGTTAGTTAGAAGGGTGAGTGTAGAGCCACGTGGTTGCAGGAGGTTCCAGGTTCGAGTCTTGAGTTTGCCATATTTTTTAGATATTTTCTACACCGTGTTAACGTTTGTGTCCCGGTTGAAAAAACCGGGACTAAAGACCTGTGACCTTCGGTCCCTAAAAGTTGTCCCGGTTTGGCAAACGGGACTAAAGCCAGTTGCCAACCGGGACTAAAGGCCCTTTCCCTCGTAGTAATCCGTACACCCCAGAGCACGCTAGCCTTTCTATATATATATATATATATATATATATATATATATATATATATATATATATATATATATATATACTCCCAGCGCACCAGCAACGGATCATTTCGTGCTCTAGCAGCGTTTAACAAGCCTAACAATGAGTCCAAGCAGTTGATCTTGTTAAATCTCATTGAAATGTAATCGATGACCAAGTTTAGTATTTTTTAAATTTATTTACTATTTGTTTCCTATTTTCAAAAATCAGCTTTTTGGGACGCACTACCGACTAATTGGAAGGCTGATTTTTGAAAATAGGAAAGAAATAGTAAATAAATTCAAAAAATACGAAACTTGGTCATGGCTAGATTTCAAATGAGAGATGAACAAGATGTTCGATCAGTTGTTAGGCTTCTGATTTCAAAACGCTGGGAGCACTGATCTCCGATCTCTGCACGCTAGCATATATATATATATATATATATATATATATATATATATATATATATATATATATATATATATGGGACTCCATGGAGTCAGTGCTCCATTACTTGTTGCCGATGGATTTCATCAAGATTCGTGCACACAAAGTAATTACATGCACGACAACACTATCATTTGCCATACAAAGGTGTGAATGCAATAACTACGTCATTAATTGTTTACAAAGAAGGTACGGAGCACAGACTCCATGGAGTCCCAAGTATTTTTACTATATAATATATATATATATATATATATATATATATATATATATATATATATATATATATATATATATATATATATATATATATATATATCATTGGTTTTGGAGATAGATGTTGCAGGTTGCAGGTTGTCATCAATTACCAAAAAGGGCAGATTGTAAGCTCAAGCCCCGCTAGGATGTAGTTTTGGTATTGATGACAAGGACGTGAAGGATAAGGACTTTGTGACTTTTCATAGTTTCTCTTATTTCTTTGTGTGAGTCGCCGGTCTGTTTCATCGGCAACATCTACATCAAGCAACAAGTCCAAGATGAGCACATGTGCCGGAGCACAATACCCTAAGCCTAAGCCAAATTCGAGTCTATCCTAAGCTAAGCCAAGCCAAGCATTGCCAAAGCCCTAGTGTCAAGTCAAACCCTAAGCCAAGCCCTGCAATGCCAAGTCCATGTGCTAGCCAAGGGTTTAATCAAGTTAAGTCATGCCATGTTCTAGTGTTTGTGTCGAAGTGGCAAGTCAAGTCAAATGTGGAGCTCAAATAGTAAGATTTCTGTGACCAAGCTTGTCAAGTCTTTGGGTCGAAGTGCAAGAGCTTAGGTGGGACACGTGACCAAGGGTCAAGGCAAGAATTGCCTAGATAATTTATGTGGCCTTAGTGACCTTAGATCAGTGCCTAAGAACCTTCTTGAAGCCCCTAGAACCGAGGTATTAAGCTAGAGAAGAAAGGGGAAGATAGAGAGGGCTACTCGGGCTGGGCTGAAATGCCTTGTTACCGGCCACCGGACGGCGTCCGACATCACCGGACGGCGTTCGACGAGCGCGCAGCCAAAATTTGGCTAAGTCCCCAGGCGCTCCGAAGTGGGAGCTTACTATCGAACGGCGTCCGACCACTCTTCGGACGGGGTCCGACGGCGGTCAAAACGAGGGTCGAATAGCTGGCGCGCACGTTAGAAATCTTTGGGTCGTGAACAGTACACGTGACTGGACGGCATCCGACCGTCCATCGGACAGCGTCCGACGAAGGCCAAAATTGCCCAGATCCATCCTTCGGACAGCGTCTGACGGCTGATCGGACCGTCTGACGGGGTCTTCGACTGTGAGCCGATTTAATTTCAGTCGCTCGATCTCCTGGGGGTTTTATCTCTTCCGTCCACCTTTTTGGTTGGGTGTTAGGTCTATAAATAGAGGGATTTCGTGGGAGAGACTTGAGGATTCCATTTGCAACCACCCCAAGCCTAAGAGCAAGAAGAGAGTCCTCCCATGGTGCTCCTAACCCTAGCCACCATGTCCACCACCCCTAGAGCTCGGATTTGAGAGGGAGAAGGGAGAAGGAAGAAGGTAAGCTCGTCTCCGGTGTGTCCCCGGTCTTCCCTTTCTGTTTCCCATGTCCATGATGAGTTCCCATGTCCCAAACCCTAGGTTCCATGGCCATGTCCACATGAGCTCGTGATTGTGAGTGATTGAGAAGGTGAAGAAGGGAAGAGGGAAGGTGTGTGCGTCCTAGGTTCATCCCAAAGCCTATCCCGTGTTCCTCTTTGGTTTCCCCTCTCTCCCTTGGTTCTATCCGCCTTGCCCAAGGTTGAGGAGAGGTGAGCCCGTGCTCCGGTTGTGCTCTTGTGCTCTTCGATGACTCCGCGAGCCTGCGGCTTCACCACGCGTATGTCTACGTCAATCCGTACCCAAGTACCTCATTGTCAAGACCGTACCTCGACGACCGTATCGCAAGCAAGCCCAAGACTCGGTCTTCGCCACCAGAGCGTGCTTCCGGTGCCTCCTTGGACGCGTCCTTGGTGTGCTCAAGTCCTCCGACATGCGCGCCACCAGAGCGTGCTTCCGGTGCCTCCTTGGACGCGTCCTTGGTGTGCTCAAGTCCTCCGACATGCGCGGGGAACGGCTCCACGTGTGGAGTCGGTGTGACGGGATCTTCCGTATGTGGAGGGTTGCCGTTGCCTTTGTACAAGACCGCTTCCCACCATGTGTAGGTGAGAGCCTTCTAGTGCAAGAGCATTAGGGACGAGAGTCCCGGGTCCCTGTTAGCGCATGTGTTGTACGTGGTGTGACCTTGCTGAACGGTGAGTAGGTGCGCATGTGTTGTGCACCGAACATCGGTCAAACAAATCGGTATTGTGCACTGTGTCTCTCACTTTACTTCCTCTCATAATTAGAGAATTGCCTGTGCTGTATGCCTTCGAGCCACGAGGAGTTGGGAGGAGTTGAGCTAGTCTTTGCTTGTGCTATTGGCTAAGTAGAGTTCCGCTTGCTAGTGCTAAGTGTCTCTTCCGTTTGTGCGCCGTGACTAGAATTGTGATAGGCTTCCGCTTGCATGTCTAGTCTTGTGTAGGTGCCTCCGTTGCGCTTAACTGAAACCGGCTAAACAAGGTGATAACTTGGCGTGAGTTTTAGAAGTAGAAAAGGGTTAAAAGATTGAAAAGCCGCCAATTTACCCCCCCCCCCCTCCCTCTTGGTCTAGGATCCCTTCAACGTTGACTCAAGTGATATGTCTTAAACGGGTAAACCTATGAACCACACAGTACAATAACATTAGCTATGCTTGTTATTTTTTAGTGCATATATATTTATTGACGAAAAAAACTCTCTATGCAGAGGTAGTCATAACTTTTCTATTGTCTATATGCAGGATCCAGGTCAGACCTTTTGTATGCAATCCACCTAGCAGATACTAACATCTGCCGCTGCTATCTTGTACAGCTTTTGCCAACCAACAGAGCAGCATGTGACACCCACATCGATCTATTTACTTACTGCTAGCTCTTAGATAAATCACTATGGCAACATGCGCCCTTTTGGTTCCTAGAACTTACTTACTGCTAGCTCTTAGCTGAATCACTATGGCAACATGCGCCCTTTCGGTTCCTAGAACAACGATTTGTTTCGTACACCACTTCAGGTGGAAACATAACTGTTCCCTATTAGCTCTGCTAATCTGCTACTATTGTACATCCATGTATGATGTATCTAAGCCTTCTCTGGTTATGTATATAGAACAATATAAATATCTATATGCAACTGTTTTTTCCTTTCGAAATAGAAAAACACGCAGCCAGTAAAACGTTCTAGCTCTATATCATGTAATCTAACAGCGTTTAGGTTTATGCATCTTTGTAACATGGTCACACACATTTCATAACTTTTACTTCAAATAAACAAACGCCACAAATCATCATAGAATGTATCGCGCCTATGGCGCGGCTACCTTCCTAATACTACTACTATAGTAGGAACTTCACCTAAGTTCCCCAGAGCACTTGGCAAGTAAACGTGGTGCAAAAGTACAAGGCAAACCTCCCTATTTTGCGTTCGCGAATTGCTCGAACTATCGTCCAAGCATTGTAGTTAACTGGCGTCTAGCTTATTCCATAATTAACGTGCAAGTAGAATAAATCCTCGTCAGGAAATATTTCCTTTAGAGTCATAATATGTTGTCCAGGATCATGTTAGCTACAGCTACACAGCAACGGCACGTTTCTGACTTTCTGGACAAATAGCAGTAATCTAAAAAAGGGAGGGGGAATTGGATACATGCCACTCCCTCCCAATGATGGCGTTTAGAGGTATGCCGCTCCATGTGGCAATGACATGTCCACCAATATCTCTAAATGTTTGGAAGTTGCATGTATCAAACTAACCCCCCAAAAAAAAAAGTGGCCAGACTCAGGAACTCAATATGACTTTCCTATAAGTTGAAACTAGACCTTCCCAGCTGAAAAGCGCAGCAACTTTTTCAGAACATCTGTACAAATCTGTGCCGCTGGCTGCCAAGGAAATGGAGAACCCCAGTCATCCTTGCATTTCACATTGGTAATGATCAATCTGTCTTCGCTTTATCAGCTGTATTTTGAGGAAGGTTGTATAGGAGCAACCCAAGCACCAAGGTAGCAGCACCAACCAGAAATGATGTGCTTAACTTTGTTCCTTCAGGTATGAAGGGCAGAGGAAGCGACAGGACATATATGGAAAGAGGAACTGCAAGGGTAGTAGATATTAGAAAAGCGAATAAGACCAACCATATATGAAAGAGGAACTGCAAGGGATGTAGAAATTAGAAAGTTAATTAAAGCGATTAAGACCAACCAAACAGAAGAATCATAGTTAGTTGAGTGAAGCAAATAAGACCAACCAAACAGAAAAACCATAGCTAGTTGAGTGATTGAGCGCACATGGAAGATGCTATCTGTTTATTATGATAACAGTGCTAGCGCAACTCTACAAATTATTTTGGCAAATTGTCAAGACAGATGTCCCTAAACACTACCCTCTTTCAACCAGGTGCCCTCCGTCTAGAGCAATTAAACCACACAAATCTTGTTCTCCTGCCAAACAAAGCCTCATCCCTCTCAATTTGTGTGATGAAAGGTGTTACAAGGGCCCCCCAGCTCTAGACATAGATTCACTGCCTGGCTGAGCCATATCAGTCTCTGAAGGGCTGGCACATCTATGAAGATACGTTTTCTCTGCCCAGCTCCTGTCATTGCTATCACTTTTGCAAGGCTACCAACTCGTGTCGGTGTCGCCAAACTTTGGTGGCTTTGGAAGGCCAGAATTGAAGTCCCAGTAATTAACATTCTCAAATCGATAGTTACAGTCCTCTCTTTTTATCTATGTCATGTTTTGGTTGTTATCATATTATCATAAACATGTGAACTACTTTATCTTAGCATTTCACTCAACTTCCGAAACCTTTGCCTCATATCTATGGATTGTTGTAGTACTAGTCAAACTATTCAGAGGGAGTGCAGACTGTTACTGAACCTGCTAAAGTTGCCGTTAGTGAAGCAACCAGTGCAGTAGACATTTTCACCAGATTTAGCACAGATATATTGAATGCCATGTTCATAGATATGAAGAGCAGCGGTAGCAAAGGAGCTCCATGGCAATCTGAAAAAAAAACACATCAGGCAATATCTCAACGAATAGTGGCTTCAGGAGCATGGTTTCTCATCGTGAATTATGGTTTTACTAAACAGTGGTTGAGGTGCCAAAGATTGCATCCTTCAAAAATGAGACGAGAGAGCTCTGGAGAGTAATTGTGTGGAAGATAATAGGAAAAACCTTTTCTTCAAATAACTACAGATTTGAAGCAATAAATGATACATGATGATGCTAAACTTACTAGCACCTAAATACACCACTATGAACAGTAACACTCACCGTTCAGTTTGCCTCCAATATTCAGAAAGCATGCAGCACCACGGTTCAAGTAAGCAGGGAGCTCAGGAACAGGGATGCCTTTCAAGTTAGAGAGAAATGGAAGTAGTAGGAAAACAAAAAGAGCCTGTGTTGAACATTGCAGATTTGAAATAAGCAGCAGGACTATAATTCTATGGGTTAAGAATGGCACAAGAAACACAAGAACTCTATAGCTTCCCAGTGCAACAAGCAAGGAGTGTAATGTTCCTCTTTTAGTCTTTCAACAAGTGACTTCTAAACCGAGAATGAACAAAAAGAAGATAAATATTTATCTTACCTGAAAAACAGAACCAAAAGAATTGACCACAAATATGTCAGGGCGCTTTCCCTGTGTAAAAACAGAAAGAGCCAGTCATCATACTTTTTGTTAGAGATATATTTGGGCTGTGTATATGGGCCTGGCCTGTCCATTGGTTATATTAGGGTTTTTCTGCCTTTTCTCATTTTGCCCTTATATTCCGTATATATACTGGCCCTTTGGCCTCTAGATGAATACAAGTGCTATTCATAACATGGTATCAGAGGATTTTTAGGGTGCTCGACGTCGTCTGGCCTCGTCTTGGCCATCGTCGTCTTGGTCGTCGTTCTTCTTCTCCGAGTGAAGCACCGCCGTCGTCGGATTGTGCTACGACATCACCAGATCGGACATCCTCTGGGCCGGCGCCATTTAGATCCGAGGCATCCCAGCCCTGATCTGGCCGTCGTTGCCTCGATCCGGCCGTGTTGCCGCCGCCACGCCGCTCCCCCGCGCCGCCGCCCGCCGCCGCCGCGCCGCCCCGCCGCCGCGCGCCGCCGCTTCGCGCCATCGCCCGTCGCCGACCCGGCGGCTGAGGCTCCTCGCCATTGCTGGCCCTCACGGCTCCTCGCCGTCGGGCTCGTCGCCAGCCCCACCCCCCGCTGCTACTTCTGTGTGTGGTTCGCGTGTGTGGTGTGCGTGTGTGTTTTGTGGCCGCTTGGTGTTGGTGTGTGGTGTGCGTGTGTGTGACAAAAAAACGAGAGAAAAAAAAAAAAAATGTCGTCAGACACCGTTTCTGCTCCTCGGTGCCCCGTGCTTTTTGATAGGCTTAATTATCGTGATTAGGCCCAACACATACGCATTCACATGCGTGGACAACGTCTCTGAGATTTTCTTACTGGCGATCTTCCTTGCCTGCCGCGTCCTAATCCCCCGACGCCGCCCACTTTGCCACAATCTGCTGCTGATACTGGGACGCTCTCTGATGCTGATGCTAATGCTGCTACTACAAAGAAGGCCACTGATGAGTACGAGGAGGCTATGGAGTCCTATCGTTCTCAGAACATAGCTTACAAATTCTGGTGTGATGAGGATGCTCGTGCCTCTGCTATTCTGGTTGCTAGCATGGAGGTACATCTTACTAGCGAGGTAGTCACTTTGACGTACACGCTGATGTGGTCTCATATTCATGACCGCTACGAGCCTTCTGGTGACTCTCAGTATTTTGTTGCTCTGAATCATGAGCAGTCACTACAGCTGGGCGATTCTATAGTGGATGAGCTCTATGGTCAACTTTCGAGTGTGTGGCGTCAGTTGGACTTTCTGGATGCTACTCTGGATGCCGATAAAGATGATCATGACCTCCGCACTTGTTCTTGTTGCCGGCGTCAGCGGTCTCGCTTGGAGCGCCGCCGCCTCTATGACTTCGTCAGACGTCTTCATATGGAGTTTGAGCAGGCCCGGGCACAGCTTCTTGCGCGTCACCCTCGTGTCACTCTTTTGGAGGCTCTCACTGCTCTTCGTACCGAGGAGGTTCGTCTTCGTGGTGCGGGCCTGCTACCTTCTCCATCGTCGGTTCTTGCTCTGGGGACATCCGCTTCGACATCCACGGGTCCGCGGTCATCTTCCTCACCAGCCCCGCCGTCTTTTGGAGTGCCGACGAAGGCTGGGCTTCACTGCACGTATTGTGACAAGGATGGCCACGTGGAGCAGTTCTGCTACAAGAAGAGGAGGAAGCTTCGTCGTCGTCCGCCCAAGGGTACTGCAGCACCGGTCACAATCACAGGAGGCACTTCTCAGAGCAGTCCAGATGCCTCTGCTGAGATTCTTATGCTACTGCATCGCATGGCTGCCTCACCACCCTCGGGTTCTGCTGCTTCTGCTTCACAGTCTTCTTCTGAGCCACCAGGTACAACACCATGGATTCTTGACTCAGATGCTTCTTTTCATATGACATCTGATTCCACCTGTCTTAGTTCCATTGACCCTTTAATCACACCATTGACTGTTCAGACGGCAGATGGTACCTCTCTTCCTGTCACAGGACGAGGCACTCTCTTGTCAGTCTTCTTTTCACGTACCATCAGTTTCTCATGTTCCTAAACTAACCATGCAGCTTATTTCAGTTGGACAGCTTACTGATCATAGATGTGTGATTTTCGATACTGACTCATGTTGTGTTCAGGATCGTCGCACGGGCATATTGGTTGGAACTGGTGCCCGGCGCCGTGACTCGCAGCATCTCTGGGAGCTTGACTGGTTTCGTCTTCCTTTCGTTGCTCCTGCCAGTCTCTCCGTCTCCGCTGCTTCCTCCACGGCGTCTTTTACTCAATGGCATCATCATTTAGGTCATCTATGTGGTTCACGTCTGTCGTCTTTGGTTCGTCGTGATCTTTTAGGGTCTGTATTTGGCAATGTCCACTTAGATTGTGCGGGTTGTCATCTTGGCAAGCAGGTGCAACTCCCTTATCCCACTAGTGAGTCGGTGTTAGCTCGTCCTTTTGATCTTATCCATTCTGATGTCTAGGGTTCAGTCCCTTTTGTGTCAAAAGGTGGTCATAAATATTATATCATTTTTATTGATGATTACTCTCGCCACATTTGGATATATTTTGTCTTCTCGTAGTGAGGTTTTATCCATCTATACAAATTTTGCCACCATGATTCGTACTTAGTTTGGTACTCCTATTCGTGTTTTTCGAGCCGACTCTGCAGGGGAGTATCTTTCCAAGCATCTTCGCGGATTTCTAGCTGAGCAGGACACTCTGTCTCAGTTCTCTTGTCCTGGTGCCCATGCTCAAAATGGTGTCGCCGAGCGTAAACATCGTCATCTTCTTTAAACCGTGCGTGCTCTCATGATTGCCTCTTCTGTTCCACCTCACTTCTGGGCTGCAGCTGTTGCTACTTCTTGTTATCTCATCAATCTTCAGCCTTCCTCTGTCCTTAAGGGTGGTATTCCTATAGAGCGTCTCTCTGGACAGCCTGCAGACTACTCTGATCTTCAATCTTTTGGGTGTGTTTGCTATTTTCTTTTATCTGAGCGTGAACGTACTAAGCTGTTTGCCCAGTTAGTTGAGTGCGTTTTTCTAGGCTAGTCCTGAGCATAAGGGCTCTCGTTGTTGGGATCCTGCTGGTCGTCGGATTCGGATTTCACGAGATGTTGTCTTTGATGAGTCTCGTTCTTTCTATCCTCGTCCTTCTTCACCACCCTCCAATGTAGATCTCTCTTTGATGAGTCTCGTTCTTTCTATCCTCGTCCTTCTTCACCACCCTCCAATGTAGATCTCTCTTAATTAACTTTTCCAGGTACTCCCATTTCTGATCATCCCATTCCACTACCCATGAATGTGTCCCCGCCGCCTCATGAGTCCACTAATCTTCCTCATGCGTCTAGTGTTCCTTCTCCTAGTGTTCCTTCTCCTACCACAGATTCTGGCACCTCTTCTCCATCGGCTCCAGATATTCTTGCTCCTCCTCATCCTGTTCCTCCTCATCCTTTCTTTTACACTCGTCGCCCGCGTCCAGTCGAGGTTTCTCCTGCTGTTTCATCTTCTGATGAGACAGCTTCTACCTCTCAGCCATATGGTCTTCGTGATCGTCGCTCTATTCGACCTCCTGAGCGTTATGGTTTTGCTGGTGCTGCCTCTACCGAACTAGTCTCTTATCGTGATGTTGTTGTTCATCCTAAGTGGCAGCATGCGATGACTGAGGAGCTTTTTGCGCTTGAGCGTAGTGGCACTTGGGAGATTGTGCCTCTTCCTTCTTATGTTCGTCCCATCATATGCAAGTGGGTCTACAAGATTAAGACTAGCTCTGATGGTTCTCTTGAGCGATACAAAGCTCGTCTTATGGCTTGTGGTTTTCAACAGGAGCCTGGTGTTGACTACGATGAGACTTATGCTCCTGTAGCTCACATGACCAATATCAAGACTCTTTTTGTTGTGGCTTCTGTTCGCACATGGCCTATATATCAGCTTGATGTTTAAAATGCCTTTCTTAATGGAGAACTACATGAAGAGGTTTTCATGCGGCCTCCTCCAGGTTATTTTGTTTCTGACGGCATGGTTCTTCGGCTTCGTCGTGCTTTATATGGGCTTAAACAAGCTCCTCGAGCCTGGTTTCAGCGCTTTTCTGCAGTTGCTGGCTTTTCTGTTAGCGATCATAATCCTGCGCTGTTTGTTCACACCTCGCCCCGTGGTCGCACTCTTCTTCTGCTCTATGTCGATGACATGATCATTACTGGTGATGACTCACAGTTCATTGATTTTGTCAAGGCTCGTCTGCATGAGCAGTTTCGCATGTCTGATTTAGGTCCTATACGTTATTTTCTTAGGATTGAGATTACCTCCACTTCGGATGGCATCTTTTTGTCTCAAGATAAGTATATCAAGGATCTTCTTGATCGGGCGTCTCTTACTGATACTCGGACAGCAGAGACTCCTATGGAGCTTAATCTCCAGCTCAAGTCTACCGACGGGGAGACTCTTTCAGATCCTACTCGCTATCGTCATCTTGTTGGTAGCCTTGTCTATTTTGGTGTCACACGCCCTGATATCTCTTATGCTGTTCATGTTCTGAGTCAGCTTGTCTCTGCTCCTACCCAGCTTCACTATAGTCATCTTCTTCGTGTTTTACGCTATCTGCATGGCATGATTTCTCGTCGTCTTTTCTTCCCACGCTCCAACTCTTTTCAGCTTTATGCTTACTCGATGCTACCTGGGCTAGTAATCCTTCTGATCGCCGGTCTCTTTCTGCTTATTGTGTTTTTCTTAGTGGTTCTCTCATTGCTTGGAAAACAAAGAAGCAGAATGCAGTTTCTCGTTCGAGTGCAGAGTTGCGTGCTATGGCTATGTTGACGGCAGAGGTTACTTGGTTTCGTTGGTTACTTGAGGATTTTGGTGTTTCTGTCACTACACCAACTCCTCTTTTGTCTGACAGCACAGGAGCTATTGGTATTGCCCGTGATCCAGTAAAGCATGAGCTTACTAAGCATATTGGTGTTGATGCTTCTTATACGAGGTCACAGGTTCAGAATCAGGTTGTGGCTCTTCAGTACGCGCCTTCAGAGGTCCAACTAGCAGATTTCTTCACCAAGCCTTAGACTCAACAGCATCATAAGTTTTTCCTCTCCAAATTCAGTGTTGTTGATCCACCATGAGTTTGAGGAGGGGTGTTAGAGATATATTTGGCCTCTGTTTATGGGCCTGGCCCCTCCATTGGTTGTATTAGGGTTTTCTTGTCTTTTCTCATTTTGCCCTTGTACTCTATATATATACTGGCCCTTTGGCCCCTAGATGAATACAAGTGCTATTCACAACACTTTTAACCTTAGAAACTGCTTGAAATGACAAAATTAAATCAGGTATGGTGAAGATTTTTCAAATGCACTATCTCTACCATTATATTTTTAGAATTTGGAGTAATGCTAAGCAGCAGCTACTGTGTACTATTGTGCTCTCTACTTTTTAATAAAAACTATACGGACCTCAAGACGATTTGCACCATCAATGAAAACAAATTCCTGACATAATAAAAAATATTAGATCTAGAGATTGGGGGTTTCATCAGACACATACCAGCTAGTATATACTCAACCTTGATTATGGATGCACCAGCCTGACATGCAGATGAAGCCATCATTACTGCTGGCCAATAAAATTTGACATCAGATGGAATTGGACCACCATTTACTCCACTGCATTCATAAAGCAAAAGAATGGCCAGGAAATACTCAAAAAGCCAATCAACATATAAAATAAAACAAAAATAGGCTACTAATTTGTACAAATTATACAAGAACAACAATGGAAGGACAAAATGTAGTAGGCAAAACCAGCAGGCTAACTGCTGCAAACTTCCAATACACACCTTGATACTGCTAGAATCACCCCAACTGTGGCTAACAAGCATCCAAAAATTTGGTTTGGTCTATATTTCCTTCCCAAGATGAGGACAGATAAGATAATCTGCCAGATCAAAAAGGACTGCAAAAAGATGACAAGTGTGTTAATATATTCACAGAACGATAACATAACAAGTAGCCATGAAGCCAGATGTACACGAGTTAGGAAAGATGGAAGAGAGAAAAAAAAAAGAGCAAAGATAGAAGTGAAAATTAAGGTTATCTAACTGGCATGAACGAATGACAAATCTACCATTGCAGCAAGCAAGATAATGTAAATGTTGTTTTTGGAAAGCAATGATATTTTAACAACAGAACAAGCTTAAACCAAATGACGAGAAGAAAATAAAGGCAGAAAGAAATTCAGATATTGAAAATATAGGATACACGTGGGCAACTTATCGACCAGTTAGCCCAAAAAACCTTATTTACCGGCTGGAATGAGGGAATTCCTATTGTGCACAGTACAAGTTTTATTACTATAAAATACAAGGAAAGTGAACCACTGGAGACTTTTAGATATGTCAGGCAAAATAAAAAAATAATAAAAAATGTGGTACCTGAGACAGCACTGGAATATATGGCCCAGGCAACATAGCTGCCAGGATAGACAAGCAAACAAAATACAAAATTCCGTATCATTGTGAGATGAAGAAACCGTACTTCAAATATTGTATCTGCTAAAAAAATATATACACTTCAAATACTGCATTAGACAAACATTGGGATGATAATCACCTCCAGCGGCCATGCCTGAAGCAACACCTAGCGCTTCCAGTAAGCCAATTAACATGAAGCGCGATTTTGGAAGCGCTAGCATTTCTTTAGTGACAATACCAGCGTGATATCTTATAAGCAGAATAGAGAAATATACTATAACATACCTGCAAAAAGAAGAAACTATGTTAGTATTTCCTTCTAATAGAAACTGGTGTATGCAACCACTTCAAAGAAATTAGTGTATTAAAATGAAACTAGACGGTTGTTACATAAGAATTCACAGGAATTCAGCTGGCATATATTTATAAATATGCGCTGCACATCTGCAATGGAACCAAAGAAACTTAAAGTTTGACAAGTGAGCGAGCGTTTCGATTGAACTCAAAGGATATATATAGAAGTGTACAACCACGATAGTCCGTACCCTGTATCACTACGCAGCACACGGCAGAAAAACGAAAATGTAGAATTGAGCGAGTCATCGCTATAAGTATCAGAAATTACCCAAAGGTGGTGACTTGGGCGAGGAAGAAGGGGTAATTCCTCATGGGCACAAGCGCCAGTTTGTACAGCACCCGGTTCATCACCGCGAGCACCACCGTGACGGCCGCCGCCGCCGCCGCGACTCCCGTCCCACTGCCACCCCCATCATCGCCTCCTCCTCCCCCTGGAACCCCAGACGCTGCGGCCACCCCCAACCGCCGCTTTTCGACGAGCGTATTCCAGACATCACCAGCGCCGTGAGCAGCGGTGAGGCCCACGTGGCGAGGTGGAGGCGGGAAGGAGGCGCAGGCGGGCGCTGGGCATCGTCGGATCCCGAGGCGGAGGAAAGACGGCGGCCGCGGGGAGGGGGTGGAGGTGGAGGTGGAGAGGAGTAGCGAAACGGACATGGCGTTGGTAGCCGTGGGTTTGAAGGTTTCGCGGGGGTGGGTTTAGTGGAGGACCTGGAGGTTCTCTTCGCGTCTGTGGACGGCGACAACCGTGCCATCACGCGGCTGCTCGTCTCTCTGACCAATGGGCCCAATGGATTAACCCCAAAACGGCCCAATCCAAACCCCATTCGATTTCCAAACCCTCCGCCGCCGCCGCCGCGCCGATGGGGATCTCCGACGAGCTTCGCTCGTTCGAGGCCACCGGAATCTACCGCCTCGAAGGCTCCGGCGCTGCCTTCCTCGACCCTGTGCGCCTCCTCAACTCGTCGTACCGGCGCTTCCGGCTCATCCCTTCTGCATACTACTCTCGAAGCTTTGCCCCGTCGCGTCAGAGAGGCGGCCGGGAGATCGGGCATGCGGAGCCCGAGGGAACTTCCGACCGGAGGAAACGTAAGCGTAAGCGGCAGTCCACGCCACGGGAGCTCAACGCAGTGGAGCAGATTGCAGAAGCGCGGCACCAGGTGATGTGATGCACTCCCTGAAACAACTAGACGAATTCTGAAGGATCCAATTCTGAACGTAGCAGTTTACCATAGCTTTTTTTCGAGGAATTAATAAATAGCAGAAATGGAGACCTATCTGCGTGGAGATTATTAGTAACAAAAGCTTGACTGATAGTGATACTGTGATAGAGAGTAATGCTAGTTGTTACCAAAAACTACCTTTTGAGCTGAAAGTTTCACTGCAACCAAGGCAAATTTTGTGATCAGGAAACTTGAAGTCAGGACTCACTCTGTTCTGTAAATGTAATGATGAAAAATGGAAATATATTATCATATGTGAATTAGGCTGGAAAGTGTTGTGCAGGTATGTGGTTTGATGTTTGTATATCTTGTGTGTTTCATTTGCATTAGGCTGGAAAGTGTTGTGCAGGTATAGTGGTTTGATGTTTGTATATCTTGTGTGTTTCATTTGCTAGGAAGCAAGACATTTTCTATTGAGTGCACATAAATCACTCCTTAAATCCAAAGATTTACTGGAGTTCCTTCCGAGGGTGATCAAGGGAGATGAGCTCATGCTTGACGTAGAGAATAGTTGTGAGAATGACTTTGTTGAGCTTGGGAGCTCATGGAGAGCACCTTTTATTGAAATGACTCTTTGTTTGTCGAAGCCTTATGGCCAGGACAATAACGGTAAAATAATCATCCCAAAAATTAATTCTTCATGAGTGTTTCTTGAAGTTACATGATAAATTACTGAAACAGGAGTACTTTCTTTTTGATGTTATAGGTTCCTGCCATGTCCAAAAGACATCCACTCCACTATTTAATAGGACTATCCATGTTGAAGGTCATGATGAGGTGGAAGGAGACGTTCAGAATAGGCATTATATTTTACCAAGAGGAAGTTCCTCTCTAATGGTTAGTAATAAAACTTTCCTTTTGTAGTTAGTGTAATATTTTCAGTAACTCACCTATATTTTTGAAATATTTTTGCATGATCATACATACATTAACATAAAGACGGACTTTAGACATGTTCGTGATCTCATTCCTGGTATGAGGCATTTGTATCACCCGAATCATCTTTCTGTTATTGTAATAATTGTAATAGAAAATCTGCTTAATTCATTAAGTTTGTGGATTACATCCTTTCTCTGCAGATAATTCCGATCAAGGGTACAACCTTATAGTTGTTGACCCGCCTTGGGAGAATGGATCTGTTCGTCAGAAAGAAGCGTAAGTTCACTGGGTTTTTAGTTTAATTTGTATATGTAATTACATACTACTGAGAAACGATTTTTAAACTATTCTCTTTGAGTCTTTATGTGCTAGTCACGGATTTTACTTTCACCTTTTTATTTATTTATGGCATGCTTGAAAATGAACAAAAATGTTGGTTATATACTTGTTCTTATTTTTGTCCATTAAAACCATAGGTGCACTTGTTCCCTTCAGTTACCATTCAAGACACAATGCTATGCTTGCATGTTAGCAACTTAGCATAACTATGTGATATCTAACCTGTAAACATGCTCTTTTTTTTTTTACTTTTGAGTTTTGTTCCTTAATATTTTATTCTAGTTCTCATGATATATCATGCATTAGCTCTTGAAGCTTTTTTGTTTTCTTGAGATGCATTTCTTTTGCGGTGATATATGAACTGCGGGCATGATTATGTAAACCCTGAGTTGGGTCTATTTTTTTTCTGTAAATCATGAAAAGTATGCCCTTTATTAAAATGAGCCCATCTTGTCTCTATCATTATCATCTCTTCAGTTATGAGTATCAGTTGTCACATTGATATATTGGCAAGTGGTAACTAGGCATATTTTGTGAAGTGAAAATTCATTCATTCAACAATTTATGCCCTAGGTATCCTACACTTCCCAACAGAAATTTGTTGTATCTTCCAGTGCAAGAACTCGCCCATCCAGCTGGAAGTCTTCTAGTTTTGTGGATTACAAATCGGGAGAAACTGCGTACTTTTGTTGAGGAGGAATTGCTTCCTTCTTGGGGGGTGAAAGACCACACTGTATTCTATTGGCTAAAGGTTATACTCATCTTTCAATATATGTTTCTGTCGAAATGTTTAGTATTTTTATAATGTTATCAATCTGGGTTTGAATTTCTTTGCAAATCATAGGTGAAACCAGATGGTTCGCTAATTGGTGATCTAGATTTGTTCCATCACAGGCCTTATGAGTGCCTCCTTCTAGGCTATATAAATGTTGTGAGTTCTTATAGATTTACCATTTTATGGAATTCAATGCAGGCTTCTACTCTGGAACTGATATAATTTATTATCCGGACTTTTGACATTCAGAATAAAGAAGCTGAACTCGGATCAAAATTCAAGTTTTTGGAAAGCAGCCAAGTAATTATGAGTATTCCGGGTGCTCACTCAAGGAAACCTCCCCTTCAGAGTATCCTGTTTTCAGTGCCTGTGGTTGCTGTTTTTAGTTTTGAATACCCACTAATTCTTTGTGTAGTTGAAATGTAATATATTATGAATCCTTAACCATTGAAAGCATTACTTTCAGAATATATACCAGGTCCTAAACCTCCAAGGTGCATTGAGCTTTTTTCTAGAGAATTGGTTCCTGGATGGACCTCTTGGGGAAATGTGCCGCTCCATTTTGAGGACTCCATGTACTTCTCAGAGAAGTCCTTTGATATACAAGAGATGAGATGCTGAGCTGAATAATTGGTGAGATTGCAACTGAGTGTTTGAATGTTGACGAAGTGTTTGTCTTACCATTTGTCCATTGCATCTCATGTTTTTTTGTAAGTACCTTTTCCAATAGTCTCGTATATTTTTCAGAATCATGCATGGTTTTTGCATTGCTATACATGGCTCGTGGTTAACTGTTCTTAACTGATAGCATGACCTGTTATTCAGGTGCTGAAGAAGATCTCCAGGTTCCAGCTGAACTTGTGGACCTCTCGGTTTTCAGACAGGTAACTGGCAGTCAGAGCCACCATAGCAGTAGCTGGTCTATAAGAAATGGGAACTAGCAAGGACCAAAATTTTGTCAAAAACTGTCTAGGTTGGTCTGAGCTTACTTTGTAGACTAGTCCATAGTTCCATACTGTCACCCTATGCAGATTGCAGTCTGCAGACATGTGGTTCCCCAGATCGATGTGATCAGTTGCTCAGATTGGAGAGTGGGAGGCGTCAGTAGTAGGCACTTCGAGTGATGAAAAATCCCACCCGACATTGCAGTTCAGCTGAAGGTCTCACTGAATATCTTAAGCATTCCCCTGTACAGTCGATGATCGTCATGTAGAACAGAATGAAATCCCTGGAGCATTTTCTGAAATCTGAACGATGCTGTACACTTGCACTGGTGGTATGCGTGCGATTGCTTCCACACGTACAATGACCAATGCTGCCTGTGGCTTTTGACACGACTTGTAGTTGTAGTTGCGTGCTGTGCGGGTGTGGCACGAGGAATGGAGGAAGCGCGGCTGGCTTGGCTACGCGTGGTGTGGAGACGGTGTGCGGCAATGCTTGCGCGTAACGGCACGAGGCGTTGAAGCGAAGCCACCGTCGTGGTGCGTGCCGAGGCAGCTTTACCCGCCGCCGACCGCGACGTCCAGCCCGATCCATCTCTGCCTCTAGGCACGGCCTAGCGCGTGCAGCCTTAACAGCGTTTCGCGCCCGTGTTTCAAAAACCTTATTGCTCGCCGCGCTCGCTCGTACTAACCCAGCTGAGCTCCACCGGAGTTCCGACTCTTCGCTTTCCGCAATGCCGGGCGTCGCGTCCAGATCTCCGGCGAGCCCCTCGCCGGAGCTCGTACGGACCGCCCTCCCCGCTGTTTCTTCCATGGTGGCCACCGCGAGGTAGCCAGCCGTGTTACGGGCGTTGGACCAGTGCCAGTCTCGTCGGAGAGGCGTCGGAGTCCGCCGCCGCCGCCGCCGCCGCCGCGATCTCCTCGGAGCTGGGGAAGACGAGGTGTTCCTGGATAACTGCAAACTCTGGTGACTTCTTTACTACTGCTGTACCCCCATTGCAACCCCAATATGCTCTGGTACAGTTTCGGCAAAGTGTCAAAGGGAGAAATGTACTATATGAAATTGTGATAATCTAGAACTGTTTTTATTAAAATAAGGTAATCTAAAACTGTAATTGATTAAATAGCTGGAAATGTAACTCTCTGTCCAAGGGTGGCAAGCTGGTTCTTATTAATTCTTGTCTTGCAAGTATTCCTATCTATCATATGTCTATGTTTTTGGCTCCTGCTTCTGTTCTTGCTAAAATTGATAAAGAACAGATTTCTTTTGGGGTAGTTCTATCAATAAAAGAAAATACCATTTAGTTAAATGGGACAGAGTCTGCACAAATAAGAAGTTTGGTGGCCTGGGAATTAAAAACCTTAGAGCTCTTAATATTAGTCTTCTTTGTAAGTGGTTATGGAAACTGGAAACTAAAAATAGCCTCTGGACTTCCTTAATCCATGCCAAGTACCTTAAAAATGAACCTCTCTCCTTGGTTAAAGCCAGAATCACTGATTCTTTTTGCTGGTCTCAACTTCTTAAAGTCAGAAAAATCTATGTGAAGAATAGAATCTTTAAATTAGGTAATGGAAAGAAAATAGATTTCTGGAATGATTGTTGGTGGGAAGGTGTACCCATTAGCCATCATTTTCCCATGGTCTATGAAGTTTGTTTTGATAAAAAAATCTCAGTTTCAGCAGCTGTAGAAAAGGATTTAAATCTCTCTTTTAGTAGAACTTTGGATAACAAAGTCTCTACAGATTGGAGGGTGTTTAAACAAAACATGCTCCTCAGTTTTGATGCTGATAGTCAAGATGAGGTTGTTTGGAAAAGAAAAAAGGTACTATTTTCACTGTTAAATTTGCTTATAAATATAATTGCTGGTGATGGAGTAGTGGTGGACTATTCTTTCATTTGGACAGCAACTATTCCTCTTAAAATCAAAATTTTCCTCTGGTTGGTGTGCAGAGGTGCTATTCTAACAAAGGATGTCCTTAGAAATAAAGGTTGGCCTGGTAGTCCTCTTTGTTTCTTCTGTGGGGAATCTGAAAATATAAATCATCTTTTCTTTGATTGTAGTATTGCTTCCTCAATTTGGTGTGTTATTGCTCAAGCTTTTAGAGTTTCTAGAAAACCTTCTAGCTGGTGTAATTTCTTTATATGGATAAAATCTATCTGGCCTTCTGGGAAAGATTATTACTGCACTTGCATAGCTGCTGTTCTCTGGTGTATTTGGTTAGCTAGAAATAAGTGGTGTTTTGAAAGGAAAACTTTTAACTCCCCTATTCAAATAATCTATTCTATTTGTGCGGTGTCGCGTTATTGGCAGACCTATTTGCAGGTGAATCAAAAGATACCCTGATCAAAGGTGCTTTGCTGATAGAAAAGGCTGCTGCTGGAATCCATGCTCGTTGCTCGTCTCGCCGACAGCTGCTGATTTTGAACTCCCAACCGATGGACTAAAAAGCTCCTTCGGCTCTTGGTGTCTTTTTGTTCTTAGGGGTGCTGTCCTATTTTGTTCTCAGAATTTTGTGCTGTTGTAATGCAAAACTTTCTGGCAGTCACTTATTTTCGTTTTAGCTTTTGGACTGTAATGCTGGATAGACATGGTTTCCGTTGTCTTTCTGTTTGAGATGCAATGGAAAATGGGGGTAGAACCCTCTTCTAAAAAAAAAACTGTAATTGATTGATACTACGTACATTGGTTTTTTCCGTAAAATAAACGATACTACATTGGTTTCCTATTACACAACAAATGTACTGTATGAATTTGTGATGATCTAGAACTGTAATTGTCCAAGCTAGCTCAAGTTTGTGGTTGATGGTGCCTTCATTTCTTCAGAACCCCTTTATGTTGCGTTCCATGACGAAGAATGGGGAGTTCCAGTTCATGATGACCGGAAGCTGTTCGAGCTGCTTGCCTTATCACAAGCCCTAGCTGAGCTCACTTGGCCTGTTTTATTGAACAAGAGGCAGGAATTCAGGTGAGCTTCTTACAATCGATCCTCTGTTTAACTAGAGAAATGCTAAGTCCACTGAAACACCGGTCTTGTATCAGGGAGATGTTTGATGGTTTCAACTATGGATCCGTGTTTAAATTCACGGATAAGAAGATAAACCTGTTGTTGAGATCAAATGAGAGGATGATGTTGTCAGAACAAAAGATACGAGCTGTCGTAACAAATGCCAAGCAAATGCATAAGGTGGCAGATTTTTGTATGTTGTTCTTTCAGTTATTTATGCATTCAAAAGATTCTCTCAGTTATTTGTGTATAATGCATTGAAGTAGTTTCTTCTGTGAGGAAAGAGAAGTGCTGATTTTCGTCTTCCAGTTGTTAGCAAGATATAACACTACTCTGACATTCTCACTTATCTTCCTCCAATCATTCATGTTAGGCATACTTAACAAAGAATTATATAAACATCTGTCTGTCGATCTATTTACTACCTTAATTTTAATCAAAGGCACAGAAGAGAGAGAGAGAGATATGACGTCGATTATGCTTAGTTCATATTATAATTATGTAGACTAAACATGTGTATAAGAGAAATATTTCAATTGTACGAGGAACACAGATGCATTTCAATTCTATGTTTAGACGTGTCTTGCAAAAAAGTAGTAGTACGCGCAAAATTCTAAGATTTTCTCGAACATAGTGGACTATACCCATTTCGCTCTCTCAATTCTCATTGTGACCGAGCAACCGACAAGACATTACAGCAGTAGAGCTTCTTTTAAAAACAAAATATCGATCTTTCTCCATCTACTTAGTATAGAAGCCCAATGCCTAGTTTTCTCTCCGGGCCATACGGCCCATATAGTTTGTGAATCTGAACAGTGTGATAGTGATACTACTGCATGGGCCATCGACTTCTGCACTAGAAGATAATAGATTGGGTTTACTCTATCAATGATTTGCAGAATTGTAGTTTTGTCATGCTCATGACTGGCAATGCACATCTATCTGCAGGTAGTTGATGAATTCGGGTCGTTCAGCAACTACTGCTGGAGCTTTGTGAACCACAGGCCAATCACAAACAGTTTCCGCTATGCTCGCCATGTGCCCATCAAGACGCCCAAATCCGAAGCTATAAGCAAGGACTTGATGCGACGAGGCTTCCAGTGCGTTGGCCCTACAACAATATACTCCTTCATGCAGGTTTCCGGCATTGTCAACGACCATCTGCCATGCTGCTTCAGGCTCCAGGATTGCAGCTAACGCAGCGCTAACGAACTCAAGGATGCGAGAACCGAACCAGCAGAAAGGTCTATCTCATCACCCTCTTCAGAAGAGGATTAAGTGGAAGGTAGGTAGCTAATCACTGAACAAATGAACTTTTTAGGCTGAGTTTTGTTCGAGTCATGGCAGTTTGGATGTGCATTTGTGGTGTCAGGCCTTCAGTGAATCAGTGGTATAAGTATTTGTCTGGATGGATAGATAGTAGATTGTACAGATGATGTGATGCAACGGTGTGCATGGTCTGTTCTCTGGTGTGGTTTGCCTTTTCACATTTATCATACTGCTGGTATTGCAGAATGCACATTGATCGGCCTTGGTGTAAAGTGAATGGTGTGGTATGGGTTTACTTTTCTGAATGTACGGTTCCTGGCATCTGTGCACAAAGAATGATACGATGCGTTGGTAGTTTTCATTCCAGTGTGGTTCTATCTTTTGCAACTTAATTATACCTGCCATAAACTCTCTTTGTTCCAAGAACAATCTGGGGAACCGCTGAGTGGGTGTGGAACAAACAAGTGCATTAAGCTACTAGCCATCTTTCCTCTTCATCGGCAATTTGCTATCCAAGATTAATTAGCTCATACTAATCTGATACATCATACAATAGCATTTGCTATGGCTGATCTTTGGGTTCAGAAACGCAAGTACTCCCAAGAGCTAGTCGTTGCACTCCATAAGCTCTCATGCATTAACGTGTACATAAATTCGAAGGATTACTGCATCCATCAAACTGCGGCTGTAATAGAGCCTTGGAGAAATGCTAATAGGAAACAGAGTTTGTGTTGGCATGGATATGATGCGTCAGCCCATATGTCACACACTTGCCTTGTATAGCAAATCATAGGATAAAGTTTCCCTTGGGACGTGAGCCCTTAAAAAACAAGCTAACCACAGGAAAGTTCCACCACCTTTTAGATCAGGGGCGGATCTACATGGCCCATGGGGGGTGCACAGGACACCAGTAAAAAAAAATTAGTGAGGATTAGCAACTATGGGCCATTTGTGCACCCCCCAGCCCAAAGCACATGAACCCCGAAGGCCATCAAAGCTTCCGCCCTTGCCCCCTCAGAGGCGGATCTAGAGCGAAGATGACCGGGGTTCACCATTCAACAAGAAAATAATAGATTAATAGTTGTATAAGGCACTTACAAAAATGACGAACCTCACTAGTAATTGGTAATAATATTGTTTCATTGTAGATGAAAGTGCTGAAACATACATAAACCCATTGTCCTGAAAAAAACAAATTGAATTTGAATATGTAAAATATAGAATAAACTAATTAAATGAAAGTAAGTGCATTACCTTTAGTATTTTCGTTCTTTCAAGTTCATGAAGCGAGAAAATCTTGCATAAATCGTTAACTTTCTTCATCTCTTCCTTCTCCACATATGATTAGACTATCACTCATAAATTCATCACCTATGCGATTGCGCAAATAAGTTTTCACAATTCTCATGGCTGAAAAGCACCTCTCAACTGTTGCAGTGGCAATAGGCAACACTAACACAAGTTTCAAAAGCCGATAAACCAAATGATAGCAAAGATGTTTCCTTGTCTCCACCATTTTTTCGGAAAGTTGACCAATGGAATGTATATCAGAGAATCTGTCATCAGCTCGCACGTCAGCAATATAAAGATAAAGCTGGTGGTTAAGATCCCTCAATTCTCCAGATTCAAAATCATTAGGATAAAGTTCAGCTAGGTTTATTAAATGTTCCACACTAAAATCATGAAATGAATCTCTAGGACTCAAGGCAGATGACCAAATAAGCAGGTTAGAGGTTGTCTCACTGAAACGACTATCAAGCTCTTGTAGTAACCAATCAATAACATCATTAAAGCAATCAATCTGATAATGATGTTTGTTGGTAATACCAGATTTTTGTCGTTGCTTTTTTGGATTGACATAAGTTTCTTCCATTTCCAGCTTGTGTATGGAAATTCACAAGTGCGAGGTTGACAGGGCCCATTATCCAAGTACTTTCTTCTTACCATGTCTTTATGATTAGGATGGTATTCATCTATTCTTTTCCTTTTGCCTGGATCAAACTGAATTTCTTCTTCCCAATTCATATCTTTAGGAGGTGGATTTGGGACAATTGCCATATTGCTTCTTGGACATGAACTCCCGGCATTTGTATTTGTACCGCCCGTACCACTCTCTGGAGCTTTTCTTTTTAGAAAATTTTTCATAAATTTACCTGCATAATATAGAAACATACATGTTGTTGGCATCTCATGTTTCATAAAAGATTATCTAAATTGATGAATTAAAAAAAGAACGCTACTTACTTGATCCAGATATCGTAAAAAGAAATATCCTTGGACCTTAGAATACCTAGATCTCAACTCTCAACCTTTAGCAATGAGCAGTTGACCACGGTTTCATAAAAAAATACCACTGATTAAATAAGATTCCTATAATAGTTATCGAAATTGAAGATCGGAGTAGGATTGAAAGTGATCGAGCATTTAGTATTTACCACAATCATCTGACGATCCGTTGTCCCACACAGTGAGCCTTGAGGCACCGAGAGCGATGAAGCACGGTGCGTCGGCGGCGGCCTTGTGCAGTCTTTTCTCTGGCGGCAAATACAGAGTCGCGTCTTGAGCGGCGTGTCATGGACGCAATGAGCTAATTGCTTTTGGGCTAAAGGCTAATTGCTGCTTGTGTTAATCAGATAGCTAAAGTGCTAATTGCTTTTGGGCTTGGGCCTCGTGGGCGCGTCGCGCGTGGCTGGCAGTTCGGCTGGCCAGGGGGCAAGGGCGGAAGCTTTGATGGCCTTCGGGGTTCACGTGCTTTGGGCTGGGGGGTGCACAAATGGCCCATAGTTGCTAATCCTCACTAAATTTTTTTTTTTACCGGGTGTCCTGTGCACCCCCCATGGGCCATGTAGATCCGCCCCTGAATTTAGATGTTAATCAGGGTTCACCGGGCAGCTAATTAAGACATCTCCATAAACTAATCCCGGCATGATGGCCACGTTTCACCTCGCCATGGACGTGATCTCCTTAAACCTCTCACACACAAGACCTTTGTTTACACCTCTCACAGTCAGTGGCGGGCACAGGTTTTTGAAGTTGGGTGTGCGAGATTTGAAAAATCACAACGACAACATCACAATACAATTTTTGCAACGGCGACATTAAAATATAAATTATTCATGATAACGACAATTCTCAAGTAGAATAAAAAAATTACATGGTAAAATTCAAAATTACAACACAATTCTACGATCTTTCATATTTTGGAATCTAGATATAATTGTGTCATCATCAACTCGCCAAAAGAAATCTCGCTCAATAAATTTGGCCAAACATTCATTCATGTATTGGCTTCCTGTCGGAGATAAAACTACGGCCCATTGCCATGGCCCACTCTCCCGACGGCCCAATCGAACAGCCTGCCAGGGCCTAGCTCCCTGGAAGGTTCTATCTGGCCCATATGCATCTGCGCGAATAGCTTCTGGCGCAGCGCACGGTGCGTAACGGCCAAGGAATCGTGTTTGAGTCCGTCTCGAACAGGAGTTCTGCGCGGCTACGTGAAGGCCCGGACGTGGTTTCCCGGATTGGAATAGAAGTCGTGATCCCCAAGATTAGGAGTATGCCTTATCTGCCTCGGGATATATTTGGCATGTCGAGTTCGTTGTGATCTCGTAGTTAGCCCGACCCGATATTCCCTCGGTAGGTCGGTTTGCTTGGCACTATATAAACCGAGCCCTTATGGTGTTTAGGGGCATCGGGCATCCAATAGGACCCTAGCAAGGAGCTTTTGCATCTTAGCACTTCATACATACCACAATCTCGCCAAGACTTGTTCGTCTCGTCGAGCTATCTCTTGTAATCATCTTCGATATATAAGAAAGGCTGGACGTAGGGCTATTATCTCTCCCGAGAGGCCTGAACTAGGATAAAAACCCTTGTCTCCCTGTTCGCTGTTGTTCGTCTTGTTCGGCGTGTCTCCTATCTCCTTTTTGAAGAACCTTAGTTGACTTGGGTCAATATCCCAACCGTCGACAGTTGGCGCCGACCGTGGGGACACGCAGATCGAGCATGTCAAACTCCGTCAGCGACACGGAGATGCTTCCTGAGGATTATGACTCAGAAGGACAGGATGTCTCATCCCCTGTTAGATCGGATCGATCTGTTCGGTCTCGGACACTTTCCATATCTGGGACAGAGGTCTCTGCTTACTTCCAGAGATGGCCTCAGATCACACTCCGTCATTGACGATGACTACGGAACCGATGATCTTTATGATGGTTTGGATCTGTCAGATTCCAAGGCTATGTCTGTAGATTCTACCTTTGGCGACACGGTGATGACGCCGTCCAGCATACCATCGCACGGCCCCGTAGCATCAACATGGCCGGTGCAGGAACCTCTGAGGAACCTGCACGGATTGCGGCGGCTGGTGAAATCGGGCAGACTAATTCTGCTCGGCTTCAAGATGAGGCCGCGCTGGCTGCTCGCTAGCAGGATGTCATTCGCCGCAGCCTCGACGCCTCCAT
Source organism: Raddia guianensis (assembly GCA_036346415.1). NCBI lineage: Eukaryota > Viridiplantae > Streptophyta > Magnoliopsida > Poales > Poaceae > Raddia > Raddia guianensis. Next base: position 32,222,962 of record CM070544.1, read on the forward strand.
CAATCAGACCTTGGCACGGTTCCGCGATCGGTGCAAGCGACCTCGTCGCGACCCGCCTCGCGTGCCCGCACTAAGTCTCCCGGCAGAAGTTTCTCCTGTTCGTGTCAACTCCCGCGTGGCGGGACCCGATCGGCGAGCAGCGGATACCGAGGATCCCAGACCCTAGATCAGAGTCGGGAACGACTCGAGGCCATGGATTCGGTGCTTAGATCCACCAACCAGGCCGACCTCGCCCGTATGGGCGATGCTGTTGCTACTCACCTAGAGAGACTGGCCGAAGGCCTGAAGTCTTTAGGGGAGGTCAACAACTCCTCTAGGCAGCGCAGCCAAACTGCCCGGAATGACTCGGACAGCTCTGATCGATCGCGTGACCCTCGTCACCGTCGAAGGACCACTGTCCACGAGCAGGCTACCCGTGGTCGCCGTCGCTCGCTGAGTCCTCGTAGTCATCGCGACCACAGGGGCAAGCGCGCACGCGATGATCACGGACGGTCCCCTCGTGAGGAGTGTGTTATCGCGACCACATGGCGAGGTACAATGGGACCCAGAACCAAGAAGAGTTCCTTTCCATCTATGCTACAGCCATCATGGCAGCCGGGGGTGACGAGCTCGTCATGGCTAATTACCTCCCGACTGTCCATGAGGGTGCTGCCCGGACATGGCTGTTTAATCAGCAAGAAGGTTCCATCAGCTCTTGGAACCAGCTTTGTGATGCTCTGATCGCTAACTTCCAGAGCTATTACGTGCGTCTGGGCAAGGAGGATGATCTGCACCAAATGATCCAGATGAACGGGGAGACCCTCCGCAACTTCGTGAAGCGTTTCATCAAGATTCGCAACACGATCCGAACATCTCGGACGAATCATTGTCCGCGCTTTAAAAGCGGAGTCGCGACGAGCTGCTCACCCGGATCTCGAAATCAATGAGACTGGACCACCAACGACTTGTTCAGGCGGTGATCGCTATCTGTCTGGCGAGCGAAGTTCAAGATAAGAAGGCGTTCGACAAGGGCGAGCTACCCGCGCCAGTCTGGTGTGGAGGAGAAGAAGAAGAGCAGCAATAATCCTGGTGACAAGAAGTTCCAGAAGAAAAAGAAGGGTGATGCGAACAACACCGTCGCCGGTATAGATCGTGCACCTCCTCCCAAGGATGGGCAGAAAAAGCCCAACAATAACTACAAGGGCAAGAAGCCCGCCCAGGGAGGCAACCAATGCAAGAAGGGTTCAAGTGACCGATATTGTAAGTTCCACCAGAACTACGGGCATGATACAAGCCATTGCAGGACCTGGACTGCAAAGCTCGAGGATTTCTACAACGGCAAGGGCCCAATACCCACCCTGCCCGAAAAAGGTGAAGCCGGCAAGGACAAGCGCCAAGCCGATGGTGGCGATCGGGAAGACGATGATGACTATCAGGAACCCGTGAACCATACCGCCGTCATTTTCGGCGGCTCCTCGGCTTATACCTCTCGGCGCAGCCTCAAGGAGGCAGCTCGAGAGGTCCACAACGTTGAAAAGGGTAAGCCTCAGCCCGAATCGATGAAGTGGACCGAGGTCCCCATCTCCTTCTCTCAGGAGGATTGCCCCACTGGGATGACCAAGCCTCAGCGGCTCCCACTGGTGGTCGCTCCGACCATCAGCAATGCCAAAGTTGGTCGTGTTTTGATTGACGGCGGGAGCGCTCTGGACTTGCTCTCTGCTAAGGTCTTGGACGAGATGCAGATTCCTCGCTCCAAACATAAAGAAGTCGCGATGCCTTTTTACGGCATTGTCCCGAGAGAAGCTGTTCGGCCTCTGGGGCAGGTTGTTTTGCCTGTTACCTTCGGCGGCCCAAGCAACTTCCGGACAGAGTTGATCACATTCGACGTGGTTGACTTCCCATCTGCGTACAAAGCGATTTTGGGTCGTCCATCACTTGGTAAGTTTATGGTCGTGTCCCACCACGCTTACCATTGCGTGAAGATACCGAGTCCCAATGGTGTGATCACGGTCAAGGGCAACTACAAAGCTGCTCTGGATTGCGACGAGCAGTCCCTTGCCCTGGTCGACCAGCTTCCACCGCGTGGTCCCGAAATTCCGCAGACCAAGTCTGCACGCCCTAGGGTCTCCCTTCAGCCGGGAGGAGAGACCAAGGAAGTTCATTGTCCTTGATGATACTTCAAGGCAGTTCACTGGGGCCAATCTGGACCTCAAATAGGAAGCGAGCTCATTGCCTTCCTCCGAGCTAATGCGAGATGTGTTTGCACGGGAGCCATCGACATGCCGGAGTCCCAAGGGAGGTTATCGAGCACAAACCGGGTGTCCGGCGGACAAAAGCCTGTTTCGCGAAACTTCGCTTTTGGACTTCAAGCGGGGATCATCAAAGATCGACTTGGCAAGCTACTCATTGCTGGTTTCATCCGTGAGGTTGATCACACCAGTGGTTAGCCAACCCTGTCATTGTAAAGAAGAAAGGCGGTAAGTGGAGGATGTGTGTCGACCACACGATCTGAGCATTGCTTGTCCTAAGGACAATTTCAGCGCCTCGTATAGACCCGGTTGGTCGATGCATTGCGGATGCCAGACTCTTGAGTTTTTGGATGCTTACTCGGTTATCACCAAATAAGCATCTCCCGAGGATGAAGAAGACTACCTTCATCAACCCCTTCGCACTTTACGCTGCTCGACCATGTCTTTCGGTCTGCGCAATCTTTGGTGCCACGTTCGGCGCTTAATGGAAGACTTTCCCGGACCAGTAGCGAAAAAAACGGAGGTCTATGTCGGCGACATAGTTGTAAAAACAAGTATGCTCGGATCATGTAAAAGACACGGCGAGACTTTTCGTAATCTCATCAGGCATCGAATAAAATTAAATCCAGAGAAGTGTACCTTTGGTGTTCGATCTGGAATGTTGCCCGGTTACGTTATCGGTTCGCAAGGTATTTCTGCCAACCCCGAAAAAATCGAGGCCATTGAAAACATGCAGGCTCCGACTACTGTAAAGGAAGTTCAAAGCCTCACAGGGCGGATGGCTGCTCTAAGCAGGTTTATTTTCGTCAAGGCGAACGCGGGCTGTCCTTCTTTAAGGCACTGCGCAAGCACAATGGTTTCGAGTGGACAGAGGAGGTTGATCGATCCTTCCAGGATCTAAAGCAATACCTGTCGAACCCACCTGTCTTGACTACCCCGCGGCATGGTGAGCAGCTTTTGTTGTATCTCGGCTGCATGCCACAAACGGTGAGCGCGGTCTTGATGGTGGAAAGGGAAGGCGTACAGCGACCAATCTATTACGTGAGCAAGGTGCTATATGGATCAAAGGAGCGTTACCCTGAGGTCCAGAAGCTGCTCTATGCCTTGCTCATGTCCTCCAGGAAGCTTCGGCACTATTTTCAGGCGCATCAAATACTGGTCCCGACCAAGTTCCCTCTTGGAGAAATCCTAAGGAACAAGGAAGCTGGCGGACGTATAGCTAAGTGGGCAATGGAACTTGCAGAATTCGATATTTTGTTTGCTGCCCGAACTGCTATTAAGTCACAGGTCCTAGCTGACTTTATCGCTGAATGGACTTGCCCACCCAAATCCCAGGAAGCTCCTGAGCAACCTGATGAACCCCCTTGGACCATGTTGTTTGATGGCTCGCGCACCGGACACTCGGGGCCTGGTTTTGTTCTCATCTCTCCTAAAGGAGAGCAACTCCAGTATTCTATCCAACTACACTTTGCGGCGACTAACAACGCCATGCGAGTCTGAGCCCTCCTCGCGATACTAGGCGTGCAAGTCGCTCGGCGTCCAACGGCCGATGGCGTGAAGGAGATTCACGCTAGTCATCAATCCGGTTAACAAGGAGTATCGGTCTTTGCGATGACTCAATGGCGCGATACTGGTTGAAGTGAGGAAGTTGGGCGGCACTTTCGATTTTCGAGGTGCTCTTCGTGCCGGAAGGACAACTTCTTGGCCGACCGGTGTCCAAGTATGGATCCTCACGCGAACCGCCCGGCGAAGTGCTCGTCGAGCACCTTTACAAGCCCTCAATCACGTCTCGGGCGAGGCAGCGAGAGGCAGTGGTGCTGTCTCCGTCATCGGCGGTGTCATGGATGGACAACGCCATTTGTCCGGTACCTTGCGAATGGGACCCGCCGACGACGAAGCCGAGCGTTCCCGGCTTATAAGGCGTGCTGCTCCATACAAGCTTGTGGACGGCATCCTTTACCGTCAAGGTGCTCTGGGAGTTCTCTCCAAGTGCATCTCGCAACAGGAGGGTGTGTTCCTTCTTAGGGACATACACGAGGGTGTCTGTGGCAACCACGCCTCCTTCCGGACTCTGGTCAGTAAAGCGTTTCGGATGGGGTACTACTGGCCCACCGCGTTACAGGATGCTCCAGGATGTTGTGACTAAGTGCAAGGCATGTCAGTTTCACGCCCGAAAGGCCCATAAGCCCGCCCAAGAGCTCTAAACGATCCCCCCATCATGGCCTTTCTCCACATGGGGTCTGGATCTGCTCGGCCCATTCCCTAAGGGGTACAAGGGCTACACACACTTGCTCGTAGCCATCGACACTTTTACAAAATGGATTGAGGCAGAGCCTGTGTCATCTCTTCACGCCAAAACGACTGTGCACTTCTTCAAGAGCAACGTGGTCACGCGCTTCGGGATCCCCACAAGCTGATCACAGATAACGGTACCCGATTGAGCGAGCTATTCGATATCTGCGAGCATTTGGGCACCAAGGTTCTGCTTAACCGTGGCACATCCACGAGCAATGGAAGCGATCGGCGAGCTAACGGACAGATAGTCCAGGTATCAAGCGGCGGGTATTCTTTGCTCTCCGCGAGTACAACAAAGCACAGGTTGGTTGAAGTTCCTTCCGTCCTCGGGCGATTCGCATCACACGACCGGCAACGGGGAAACTCCTTTCCAATTGGTTTATGGCGCAGAAGCTATCATGCCCGCCGAAATAGTACTCGGTTCGCCTCGCACGAGTTCGGTCAACTTGGTTGACAACGAGCAAGAGCGCTTACTCGATCTTGATCTCCTTGAAGGCACATGCGACCGGGCACAAGTCAGAATGGCGCGCTACCAGCAAGCTCTTCGCCGGTAGGCTGCCAAATCAGTTCGACCAAGGGCTTTGAAGGCGGGCGACCTTGTTCTGCGCCGTGTCCAGAACTTGTCCAATGCCAATAAGTTAACTCCTTGTTGGGAGGGCCCGTTCACGCTCATTTCTACTGCTCGCCCGGGGGCTGTTCGCCTGGCAATGGAGGACGGGAGGGAGTTGACCAGCACTTGGAACATCGACCAGCTTCGTAAGTTCTTTGTGTAGGTCTTTTCTGTGTTTTCTTAGCTTCGCGCTTTTGTAAAACTTCGCGCCTTAGTTTGTCCAAGTCTCTTGGGCACCATGTAAAGTTCAATCCAACTCTTGGTGAATTCTCGCGGCCTCTGCGCCCTTTTCACTTCGTGTCTTCTCAGACTGTTCCCTCTCTGGTAACACTTGATGGCTGCCCGGATTTGCGAACTCTTGGCTCCGCGATTTTCAGGGTTTCCCTGCCCGTATCTAGTTTCAACAAGTTCCTAAACTCAGGGTTGCGTAACATGGCCTTTTCACCTTGCGGCTAAGTCTGCTCTCGTAAGCCCTCCGCGGCAGAGGCACTTATCGCTCGGTACGACCACTTGGTAAAGCCTGCTCTCGTAAGCCCCCCGTGGCAGAGGCACTTTCCTGGTTCGGTTAACTTTGAAATAGCCTAACTTACGTCGACGAGCAGTTCCTAGGACGAGTCGATCAGGATGCGGGTGTCGCTCTATCTCTCTACGCACGTACTCGAATTCGCAAACTCAGGTTTTCGAGCAGCGTCCGTAACGGGGGCTAGGGCGTCGCTCTTTCTCTTGTGCACCTGTTCGGGTTCGCAAATTCAGGTTTCCGAGCAGTTGCACAACGGGGGCTAGGAGTTAGGCTAAGCGTTCTTTCGGTTTTTCTTAAGACTTTTAAGCGCTTTCGGTCCTTGCTCTTGGTTTCCTGTTCGTTTTTGCCTTTTTTGTTGCTCTTTTTTGCAGGGAAAAATGTAAAGTCTTTATTACAATTAACAAAAGTTTCAGGTACAAGGCGTCGCTTGGGTTACAGCCGCGGTGCTACTTAGGAGCAAGCTGCTCCTTTAGCTCCTCAACTTCTAACTTGAGGCGCACGACCTCACCTTGAGCCTTGATTCCTTCTCGGGCTTCCGCTCGGAGGCGTTCGATCTCCTCCTTGCTTCGCTTGGCCTGTTCCGTGGCCTCTGCCCGAAAGGCCCGACCTCTTGAGTTACGGCTCGTCTTTGGCTTGGCTTGGCTGCGCTTGGCCTCCTCCCGGAGGGCTTCGACCTCCTCGGTCAGGGCACGCAAATCCTCGGTCAGACTTACCCTCTGACTAAGGCGCTTCTCGGCTACCTTGAGCTGCTCGGCCAGCTCCTTGGCCGGTTCATCCATGGCTCGCCCCTCGCGGCACCTTTCATGAAGTTCCTCGACCTCTTTTGCGGGAGCTGCTGAGATGATCGCCTCTCTTCGGCTAGTTGGGCCTGGAGCTTCTTCACCTTTGCCTTCAGCTTGCGCCTGCTCTTGGCTGAGGCAGAAGGCTCCCCCGCAAGTTCGCTCGTTCGGAGGTGCTCCTAGAAGCCCGCAATAATGGCGCTGCGCTCTGCGGTGACACCCTCCACGAGGTCCTCCATGGTGCCCTCAACGAACTGAAAAAGAGAATGCCAAATCAAGCTAACAGCTCGAGAAAATGGAGTTGCGGTTTCAAGGATTACCTTTCCGAGCCGCCGCTTCAGACTCCGGCGTAGGCGATCTTCGAGACCATGGGTCACGAAGCCTCGCTCGTGCGGGATAAGGCCTGCACGTTGGCCTCTCCGCCTTGTCCTTCCCGTACGGGCTCGTGCCCCTTGGGGCAGTCGCGGTGGGCGAGCTATCGCCCTCGCGCTCCTGCCCTTCTTCTCGCTCCTCTGCTCGTTCGCCTTCGGGCAGGACCGACGCCTCTTTGACCGGAGACGCCGGTGGGATAGCAGGCAGGGTGGTTTGAGCCCCCCGCTCGCGATCCTCTCCTTGCTCCCCGACGACAGGGATCTCTCCCTGCTCCCGGAGGATGCCGTCGCCACAGGGATGGTCTTCCCCTGCGACGAAGTGCCCGGCGAGGCCGTCTGCTCGACCCCGCCTTGGGCAGCGGGCAGAGCCGAAACTTCGGCTCCGCTCTTCGTGGCGCTGTGCTCCGCCTCCTGGGCCTCCAGCCGTTTGATCGCGCCCGTCAAGGCATCGATCCGATCAATGGAGTAGCCTGGGACCAAGGCCCACGCTGCCAGTTTGTCCTTAAGGGCGAGCAGCCTCGTTGCTCGCGAGGCACCGTGTAGGTGCTCAGGCAAAAGGACCGCTCGACCGCCGCCTGTATGTAATCCAAGGTAGCCTCCTCTTGGACAACTGAGAAGAAAGGATTGCATTAAGTCCTGCGCTGTTCGGTGAGGTGTGTGAGCGAAAGGTTTAACGCTGCATACCTGCCACGGAGGGCTTGATCTTCTTTTTCGTCGATAAAATATTCCGCCTCTTCCTCGGGTGCTCCTTAGCGACCTGCTCGCCTTGGCCCCTGGGTGTTCGTGGCGATGAGCTCAGCTCCCTGGTGAGCTGAGCGCTCCTTTCGCTCAACGCAAGAAGCTTTTCCTTGTGCGCGACCTCCTCTTCAGTCTCCCCTGCTCGGCGACCTGTTGTAGCCGTGCCACATGGCCCGGGTGAGCCTGCGTGTAACGCCTTAGCCAAAGGGTCATGTTCTTTACCTCTTCGTCGTTTTGCTCGGCGAGGAGGGAGGGGCTTGGTCTCTTCCTCATTGGTGACAGCGTTCGCTTGATGCATTGGCGGCTTCGCGTCGCTGGTGGTTTCTTCGACGGCTGGCGGGCGCCATGTCGCGGCGAGCTCCGCGTTGGCTCGGCCGCCACCTTGGGCTTTGTGGCCACCTTGGCCTTGCCCTTCTTCGCCTTCTCCTTCTCCAACCCAGAGAGTTCCTCCACGATCCCGCCAAGGATCAGCTGGTCCTCCTGTGTGTTTGAGGAGCGAGTGTTAGTATTTACAATGGTGCGAATCCAGCAACACGGACGAGGGTTCGAACAACTTACCTCGGTCGTGCGGACGAGCACGTTCCGCGGATAGGTATAAGCCACCTCACCGGTGACCTCGCCATCCTTCTTCGCTGCCTTCAGCATGGCGTCGACCCGCTCGGTCACCCATACGTCGGTTGGCTTCTCTGCCCGAGCAGGAGAGCCTGTTAGTTCCTGTACGGATAAGTCATCGAGTAAAGGTTGAGTCTTAAAGGCACTTACCCGTGCTCTCCCTAGAGATGTCTTCCCATCCCTCTATCTTATAGAAGGGATAGGGTCTTCTCCGCAGCGGACAGATCCTGTCCGCTGTGAAGTCCCGGATGATCTCCCTACCCATGAGCCCAAGGCTCACGAGGGAGGCGATCTTCCTCGTCAAATACCAGTCCTCGGCGGTCATCTCCGGCCGAGGCATTGGCGTTCCCTTCGCCGGCACCTTCCGGTGAAGAAGAGCTTGCTGTCGTCGCTCCGCCGGGTGTAGAACCACCTCGTCCACCACACGCCCATCGAGTCGAGCAGCGGTGGTCGGAGTACGCATGAGTCGTCGGCGATGGCGGAGCTTGAGGTAGTAGCACCCAGCGCTGAAAGCGGTGAGCTGCTCCTCGTTCTTGTGTAGTAATGGAGGAACAGCCCCACCGGCGGATCAATACCCAGATAGCCTTCGCACAGGTATGCAAAAACGGCCATCTGGACGATGGAGTTCGGATTGAGGTTCGCCACCTCCAATCCGCTGATGTTCAAGAAGGCCTCGACGAAGTCGCTCTCAGAAGATCTCAACCCGAACAGTGCGAACTGCTTGGTCGACGAACTCTCCCTCAAGCGGCTCCGAGTATCCTCCTCCCGGGCGACCTCCGCTACGGCGTCGATGTAGCCCTCCTCCTCCCGGACCTTGAGTCCTCCTCGGTCGAGCTAGTGCCGTGAACTTGGCCATGGCAGTTCCCAGGTTTGGACGAACAGGTTTGGGGGTGGAAGTTCGGCTCTTTGGTGCTGAGCGTGGTTGGAATTAGGGCTTGGAGAGGGAAGGCGTGAGAGCAGAAGTGTTTGGCCGCGGGCGGCTTGGGTGCTTTTATAGTCCCGTATGAGCAGCTCTGCAACGGTTTTGTCACAAAACGGCTAGTTTTTACCGCAACGGCTAGGTAAAGCGGTCGCTGTTTTCCTTCTTGGCGATAGGAAGTTACTGTTGGAGTGCATAGCGGCTATTTTCTCCGATGTCCGTGACTTTGAAGGTGAGTATTCTTTCGGGCGGATGTGATTCCCTGTTCGACGCAACAGAGTTGCTCGGCACTCGGTGGGTTTGTTCGGCCCCGAGCAATTTCTGTTCGGTTGAACTCTAACATGTTTGGTCCTTTGTTACATATCTTTGTAGCAGCAAAATTTCCCTCTTCGTGACTTAGAGTCTCAAGAGGAAGACCCCACCCTGGTGAGTCCTTCCACTTGAGTCTTAGGGACTAGCTGTCGGGGATAAAACTACGGCCCATTGCCATGGCCCACTCCCCTGACGGCCCAATCGAATAGCCTGCCAGGGCCTAGCTCCCTGGAAGGTTCTATCTGGCCCATATGCATCCTGCCGAACAGCTTCCTGGCTAGCACGGTGCGTAACGGCCAAGGAATCGTGTTTGAGTCCGTCTCAAACAGGAGTTCTGCGCGGCTACGTGAAGGCCCGGACGTGGTTTCTCGGATTGGAATAGAAGTCGTGATCCCCAAGATTAGGAGTATGCCTTATCTGCCTCGGGATATATTTGGCATGTCTAGTTCGTTGTGATCTCGTAGTTAGCCCGGCCCGATATTCCCTCGGTAGGTCGGTTTGCTTCGCACTATATAAACCGAGCTCTTATGGCGTTTAGGGGGCATCGGACATCCAATAGGACCCTAGCAAGGAGCTTTTGCATCTTAGCACTTCATACATACCACAATCTCGCTGAGACTTGTTCGTCTCGTCGAGCCATCTCTTGTAATCATCTTCGATATATAAGAAAGGCTGGACGTAGGGCTATTATCTCTCCCGAGAGGCCTGAACCAGGATAAAAACCCCTGTCTCCCTGTTCGCTGTCGTTCGTCTTGTTCGGCGTGTCTCCTATCTCCTTCTTGAAGAACCTTAGTTGACTTGGGTCAATATCCCAACCGTCGACACTTCCCATTGTTTCTTAACTTATTCTTCACATATGACATTGAAGAAAATACCCTCTCAACACTAGCTGTTGCCACAGGAAGAATTAACACTAATTTAAGAAGTCTATAAACAAGCTCAAAAGTGACACTTTTATTAGTTTTAACAAGCATCATAGAGAGATCGGCAAGATTTTTCACATCTTTAAATCTTTCATCTTTACGCATATCAACGACATAGTATTTCAATTGATTGGGAAGTCTTAACAATTCATCCTTTGTGAAATCCTTAGAATAAAAGTGAGCGAGCTTTGTCAAACTATCCCTATCAAATGCAACATAGGAGTCAGCGGGATTGAATGATGCCATGCAAATGAGTAGTTCTGTGTTCACCTCATCAAACCGGTCATTAAGCTCTCGAAGATGCCTATCAATGATACCCAAGAACATATCAAATGAAAGCGATGTTTGTTTGTGGTGTTACCATAAAACCTTGCCGATCTTCCAACCGGTTTGTAGCGATCATCCATATCAACAACTTGAATCTTATGTTTCATATAGAAAGAGATGACACTTCAAAAAAGGTATTCCATCCATCATCTTCCCGTAATAACTGTAATTGTTCCTCCCACACAGAAACGAGAGAAATAGTATTGACAATATCTTGTTCTCTCCTTTGCAAAGCATTGCCTAAATTATCTGTGTAGCCAAATATTTCTTGCATCAAATGCAACATGAATAAAAACTCAAATGATTCAAATGATGTTAGCATAGTTTGAGCTGCTATAGCCTCTGCCCCATTATATTATTCCCCAATCTTAACAAGAACTTTCCTTATGGAACAATGTAAAGCAATAACATGTAACTCCGTTTTGTAGTGAGATCCTCAACGAGTATCACCTGGCCTTCCCAAGCCCATCTCTCGATTCAAATCTGAACCGGTTTCAATCTCACCCAACTCCAATGATTTAATGATAGATTCAGTTTGAGCAATTCGAAACATTCTTATCTTTTTGCAAGACATCCCAAGAAGATTCAACAAATATGAAAGTTGTTGAAAGAACCATTGGCAGTCACCACTCTCTTTTGCAACAGCAACAAGAGTTAATTGAAGTTGATGTGCAAAACAGTGGACATAATAAGCAGAAGGAGACTCATCCATGATAAGTTTCTTCAAGCCATTAACGTGACCCTTCATGTTACTAACCCCATTATATCCTTGTCCGCATACCATAGAAAAGCTTAATTGATTATCCATTAGCAAATCCCCAATGGTTGTTTTAAGCGTTAAAGAAGTAGTGTCTTCTACATTAATAATACCAAGAAATCTCTCAACTGGCTTTCCTTCTTTATCAACATAACGCAAGCAAAGGGCCAATTGCTCATTTTGGGACACATCACTAGATTCATCAGCAAGTATTGTAAAGCACTCATTACCAAGATCATCTAAGATAAGTTTCGTAGTCTCCTTTGCACAAGAGCCGATGAATTCTTTTTGTATCTTGTGGTCTACCATTTTACTGTTTTTTGGAGAATTATCTAGTACCACCTTGTTAACTTAAAATTTTTTTTGCTAACCAATTCAAAAGCTCAAGGAAATTACCTCTATTTTTGGAACCTTTTGCTTTCATCATGTTCGCGGAAAGCCAATCCTTGCCCAAAGAGATACCTTATACACTTAAGTGACCATGTCAAGCGAGTTTTGTAAAGAATCTTGCTTTTTTCAGTGGTTGAAGCAAATGTTTGTTGAATGGATGTTGTAGGTTTCACAAACCTATCATATTTCTCTTAATCCATATTGTGCCCTCATTCACAAAAGCATCACCACTGGAATGGGTATCACTCTTGAACAAATAACAAATAAAGCAAAACGCAGCCTCTTTTTCTACACTATACTCAAGCCAATTATAAGAATTAAACCAAGAAGGCACGAATCGTTGCATACCTCCAGCATTTGTTCTTTCAAAATTATGGTCACATGGTTGACAAGGCCCCAATGCAATAAATCCCCTTCTAACTCTATTTTGATCATTGATATTATAACTTGCAATTGGACTTCTCTTCCCAGGGTCACGTGGAAGAAGATCAACATCATAAATTGCATCATGGCTATCATCCACCTGTGTCTCTATATTGTCTTCCTCTTGAGCCTCTTCATTCTCTTCTATGCTTGCAACATTTTCAACAACCGGAGACAATGCAATTGGGATATCAAGTTGACTGCTCACACCCTCATTCTCATTTTTAGGCACGGGTTGTTGAATGGAAGTAGAAAGAGAAATGATTTCAGTGGTAGATGTCCTCGGGGTCTTTGCAGCTCTATTCCATATAGTTTTCAGATTAACCGTCTTCCTTTTGATTTTTGAGTCCTCCATAATAGCACTGAAATCTCAATGCCCAAAAAAGATTTTTATGTGCTAAGTATCTAAACCGAGGATTACTGGATTAGGGTTAGGGACTTAGGGTTAAATGGTTAAATTACCTTGAGATTTGAGAACAGGAGGACTGGAGGAACCGAGGAGCCGGTCGTCGGGGCGGCGGCCGGGGCCATTGCATGAGCGGCAGCATGTGGCGCCCGCCACCGGAGACTAGCAGTGGCGGTCTGGCTGCTCTCATGAGGCAGATCCCAGCGCCGTGCTGCCGTTGTCCGTTGAGCTGTTGAGGGAGGCGCCAAGCGGCAGGCGGCGACCAGCGACACAGCGTTAGGCGGCCGACGGTGGTGGCGGCAGCGATTCTGAGCGAGCCCACAAGGGCATGGCCATGGCGTCGGGAGGAGAGGGGAGGGGAGACCACGAGAGGCAGAGGGGAGGGGAACTGGGCTGTGGCTTGATACTCTGCTCCTGCTGAGCGCTGGGCTAGTGAACTAGGCGCTGGGCTTGGTTTGGGCTGGGCCATACTAACTAAATTTTTTTGCAAAAATATTTTGGTTTACATCTATACACGTTTGGGCCTTACTGGGCCCGCCTCTGAGGTCAGCTCCTCCTTCCTCCTCCTCCTCCTCCCTTCTTCCTCGTCCCGATCAGCGCCCTCTCGATTCGACGGCCACGAGGTATGAGCGCGCGATGGGATACCATCGTGAAGAATTTCCCTTTTTTTTTACTTTGCATTCCTTTTCCATTTTCCTCCTCCACTTCTGTTCAAATCCTGGGTCCGAAGCGATCCTGGTCAAGCCCGCACGGTTACTTGCAGATAGATTCTGCGCTGTCCTCACTCCTCAATGATCCGCTCGTCGGGAGACGTGGTGTGGTGGACGAAGCACATCTCGGCGCTCGCGAGGAGCGGCCGCGCGGCCGAGGCGGTGGCGGCGTTCGCCAGGATGGACGCCGCGCCGAACGCGCTCACGCTCGCGAGCGTCCTCCCGGCGTGCGGCAGGCTGCGGGACCTCGGCCTGGGGCGGGCGATCCACGGGCTCTGGCTCCGGCGCGGGGGCGGCCACGGCGCGAACCTCATCGTGGACAACGCCGTGCTGGACGTGTACGCCAAGTGCCGGGCGCTCGGCAGCGCGCGCCGCCTGTTCGACGGAATGCCGGAGAGGGACGTCGTCTCCTGGACCACGATGGTGTGGGGGCTCGCGTGGGGCGGCCGCCCCCGCGACGCCGTGGCGACGTTCCGGGCGATGCTCTCCTCCGGCGAGGCCGCGCCGAACGACGCCACCGTGGTCAGCGCCCTGCACGCCGTGGCGTGCACCGGCTCCCTGGCCTGCGGCAAGCTGCTGCACTCGTGTGCGGTGAAGCGAGGGCTCGGCGGCGAGCAGGCCGTCGGCAACGCGCTGATCGACGCCTACTACAAGTGCGGTGACGCCCGGCTGGCGTTCAGGGTGTTCGACGAGCTCCCGGAGAAGGACCTCGTCTCGTGGGGCACCGTCACGAGGGCCATGGCCGTGCACGGCCGGTTCAGGGAGGCGCTACAGCTACTCTCCCTGATGGTGCGGCGCGGCGTCCGGCCGGACGGCGCCGTGTTCCTGGCGTTGCTCTACGCTTGCTGCCATGCCGGAAAGGCGGAGCAGTCGCTGCTGTTCCTGGGTGCCATGAGGAGGGTGTACGGGGTCACGCCGCGGGGGGAGCACTACACGTGCGTGCGCGACGCCTTCGGCCGAGCAGGGAAGCTTGACAAGGCTGCCGGTGTCCTGAAGCAAATGCCAGCGAGGCACGACCAGGAGATGCTGGGAGTTTACTGCTCCCATGCAGGCGTTGCCGGTGCCGCCGGCGAGCGACTCCGGGAACGGTTTCTTGACGGAGAAGTGCACGCCGGAGGGGGCACGTACGCGATGGTGGCCAAGTCGCTGGCAGATGTAGGGCGATGGGAAGATGCCTGCGTTGTCAGGGAGAAGATGCATGAAAGAAGGATCGGAAAGGATGCTGGCTGCTCGTGGATTGAAGTATAGCATCATTTGTTGGCATCACAACCGAATACCTAAGAACCTGATCTGAAGTCTGAACAATCAAATGTGAAGGCTGCCTTATACAAAACCCATTCAAGATTTTGAGTGACACATTGCCGAAGATTCCAGCTGATAATCTGAATTTCACGAGTGGGTCATCGTAACAACACCCGCTTCTCGACACAACAGACATGCCAATTCTAACATCTCTTCTTTTGATCCGAGATACCCCCCATATATAAGCTAGCTATTTTGTTTTAGAACAATAAGCTAGCTAGTTGGAGTACTACGTAATTTCTTTCTTATCTTACCATTAGCAAATAGCCATTATGGAAAATAGTGTCTAATAAACAACTTCACCTCCTTTTGACTTTAAACGAGGTATGCTATTCACCTCCTTTGACTTTAAACGAGGTATGCTATTAGAATTTTTTTTTTCAATTCTTAAGGAATTTAAGAATGTCAGTATGTCAGTATGTCACATTGAAAAGGGTATTAATCCAACATTCCTCAACCATGTTATAAAATTCTTGATAGCTAAATCATTTTAGGCCGAAATGGAAACATGAAAAGGGGAGGATTACGATCAACAATAGTCTGGACAAACATCTCAGACACCATAGGGAACATGAATTCACAACCATAAGGACCCCTTCCAGTTTGACCAAGTAAATCTACCACATATCGTAGCAACTTCTCTGAGGGAATAATTTTGCAGTGATAGTTAAAAGGGAGCTACTACTGTTCGGACGTCCGAACAAAACTCTTTCCGTCGGACGCTGCAGCCCAAGGCCCAACTAAAACGCGCAACAACTCTTTCCAAGTTTGCATATTACTGGCAAGACATGCATGCTACAGTACACATGCACGGAGGTTTGCATGCGCTGACGTAAGCACGACGTCAGCAAAGATTCCATTTTCGTTTTTCTTTAAACGGTCATATTTTTTGACTGGGAGTTCCAATCCATAAACCGTTTTCTCTAACGTGTTCCTCGCATTTTTTCGAACAAAACAAGACCTATGTTGCTATATAAATTTTTACTGGAACAATTTATCTATACTAATGGAACAATTAATTTGTACTATTGGAACAATACGTCTAATACGATGGAACAACTTGGTATTTGTCCTGCTGGAACAATAGGCTAAGCCCAATTGGAACAATGCATTTGGTTTGATGGAACAAGTTGTATACCTATTGAAACAATTTATTTGGTCTGCTGAAACAATGAGTCTAGCCTTCCGGAACAATATATCTTGCCTGCTGGAACAATGAGTCTAACTTCTCGGAACAATGAGTCTTACCTGCTAGAACAACTTATATACCTATTGAAACAATGTATTTGGTCTGCTGGAACAATAGGCTAAACCCAATTGGAACAATGTATTTAGTCTGATGGAACAATAATTTATTCCTACTGGAACAACAAGGTTTGTCTACTGGAACAATAATTTTTGCCTACTGGAACAACAAGGTTTGTCTCTTTGGACCATATTTTTGCCTCACCGGAAAAGCAAGAAGGTTTGCCTCTTTGGAACAATAATTTTTGCTCTTTGGAGCAACAAGGTTTGCTATTGGAACAATAAAAGTTGCCTAATGGAAGAATAAGGTTTGTCCTACTGGAACAGTTGAACTTTGCCTACTAGAACAATAACTTTTGCCTTCTGGAACAATAACTTTTGCCTTCTGGAACAAATAAAGGTTTTGCCTACTAGAATAATAAAGCTTGCCTACTGGAACAATAAAGCTTGCCCTAACGGAATAGTTGAGCTTGCCTACAGAAACAATAGCTTTGCCTTCCGGAACAATAGCTTTTGCCTTCTGAAACAAATAAGGTTTTACCTACTGGAACAACAAGGTTTGCCTACTGGAACAACAAGGTTTGTCTACTGGAACAATAATTTTTGCCCACTGAAAAACAGCAAGGTTTGCCTATTGGAACAATAATTTTTGCCTGCTGGAACAGCAATGTTTGTCTGCTGGAACAATAAAAGTTGCCTAATGGAAGAATAAGGTTTATCCCATCGAGCAGTTGAACTTTGCCCTCTTTGGAACAATAACTTTTGCCTTCTGGAACAATAACTTTTGCCTTCTGAAACAAATAAAGGTTTTGCCTACTAGAACAATAAAGCTTGCCTACTGGAACAATAAAGTTTGCCCTACCGAAACAGTTGAGCTTGCCTACAGGAACAATAACTTTTGCCTTCTGGAATAATATCTTTTGCCTTCTGAAACAAATAAGGTTTTACCTACTGGAACAACAAGGTTTCTCTACTGGAACAATAATTTTTGTCTACTGGAACAACAAGGTTTGTCTACTGGAACAATAATTTTTGCCTACTGGAAAACAGCAAGGTTTGCCTACTGAAACAATAATTTTTGCCTGCTGGAACAGTAAGGTTTGCCTGCTCGAACAATAAAAGTTGCCTAATGGAAGAATAAGGTTTATCCTATTAGAACAGTTGAACTTTGCCTACTGGAACAATAACTTTTGCCTTCTGAAACAATAATTTTTGCCTTCTGGAACAAATAAAGGTTTTGCCTATCGGAACAATAAAGTTTGTCTACTGGAACAATAAAGTTTGTCCTACTGGAATAGTTGAGTTTTGCCTACTGGAACAATAACTTTTGCCATCTGGAACAATAACTTTTACCTTCTGAAAAAAAAAGATTTTGCCTATTGGAATGATAAAGTTTACACAATAAAGTTTGCCTACTGGAATAATAAAGTTTGTCTGTTGAAACAATGAGTCTAGCCTCCCGGAACATTCTATCTTGCCTGCTGGAACAATGAGTCTAGCCTTTCCGAACAAACAATCTTGCCTGCTGGAACAACTTCTATACCTGTTGAAAGAATGTATTTGATCTGCTGGAACAATAGGCTAACCCATTTGAAACAATATGTCTAGTTTGATGAACCACAATTTGTATACCTACTGCAACAACCTATCTTGCTTACTAGAACAATAAGTCTAGCCTTCCGGAACAATCTATCTTGCCTGATGGAACAATTGTACCAATAAAAATAAAAATGATAATTTTAGATGAATATTTGAGGAATTTATTGAACTAACCTTGGACTAATGATTTTTTGTGAGATTTGGATATATGATTACAATTCGTACTGAAAAAATGCTTTGGACATATATATGATTGTTTTTTTAGAAAGAGAAAAAGGAGAAAGAAAAGAAAAGAAACGTGCTGTGTTGTGCTACGTGGGTGTGCATGCAAATGCGTGTGTGCATGTGCATGCAGTGCGTGCGTGTGTGCTGTGCTGCGTGGGTGTGCATGCAATTGCGTGTGTGTGCATGTGCATGCAGTGCGTGCGTGTGTGCTGTGCTGCGTGGGTGTGCATGCAATTGCGTGTGTGTGCATGTGCATGCAGTGCGTGCGTGTGTGTTGTGCTGCGTGGGTGTGCATGCAAATCGATGTGGCTGCGTGGAGTGCGGCGGTGGGTCTGTCTGTATGATGAAATTTGGCGTGGGCGTCCGATCGGTTCGGATGTCCGCGCCGAAGCATTTTCCTAGTTAAAAATTCGAATATGTTTTCGGACATAGGCTTATGATTTTTCTGATTTTCTCAAAGGGGTGCTCAACGGGTTAAACCCCCTCCCACAACAACAAAAGGAATATTGTCATAAGTACAAAAACTAGCTAATTCACACACACACAAAAATCCATCTTGTCTTTTGCATGGATTGTTCCACATACCACCATCAAATTCCTTTTTTTTTGTTTAATTACTTTATCACACAAATTGATATGAAGGATGTAGTTTCCCTTTTAATGCCACAAATTGAAAGATTCAATTCTTTTCCCAAAAAAAGAAGAGAAATATTCAATTTTAATATAGACAATCACACAAAAGACCCACAAAACCTTTCTTACTATTCCCTCCTCATGATAAGAATTTCCTATTTTTATCCTTTTTTTTCTCTGCGGTCCCATATTTCTGGTTGTGCAGCCTGCCACTGAAGGATAACAGAATTCTTTTGTCACCAAATAGAGCATAACTCTTTCCGACTCCTTGTAACACAAGTTTTTTTTAATTCTTTTCCATAATAGCCACCTGAAATACATCTTCCTCATTAGTAAGATAATCACCCCATTTTAATAAAGTCAGTCCATGTGCTGAATTCAAAGACTTCCATTTTGTTCAACACTATCATTATTTTTTTTCCTAAAATTATTTAGATACATCTCATTTCTAACATTTTCAAGATCCCTTAAAACATCTATTGTGTCAAATGAGAGGAATTACAGAATAGAGGCAATTTCAGAAGTACTCTCATCAGTCATCAGACAGGGCAGAAAAGGCGTTACTGGTTGAGAGATGTACCTTCCAGTTTTTTTTTTTTACACAAACCAGTAACCTTCTTCAGAATATTCTTAAGTCTAGACTTCTTCTAATAAGTAATTAGGGGCCCTGCCTTTGCCAGCAAACTCCTGTCCCGTGGTAAACTTCTCAAAATCAGAACTCTGTAATTTGGATATGCATTCAATTCTCTCAATTAACAATTTCCTCATTGCCAGGTAAGTCCACTAGGGAGTCGGGCAGGGATGCTTTCCTGTATAGCCACCTCCTTGTTTCCTTCTTTCATCCATTCCCACATAACTATATGTCAATTCAGAAATAGTAAGTATGGGCATCTTGCATTAAGCCTCTGGGGAACACTTCTTTACCAGCCTCATCAGTGATGTCCCCCCTTCTTACTCTCAGAACAACTACTATTGTGCAGCAAAGTAATAACTTCAACCTGTTTAACAGAGTATAAGAATAGTCATTCAATATAATTGACCAACGGTAGAAAAGATATAATTCTATGAGACCAATAATTACACTATCCCAGCAATACTCGTACACACCAATGTCTCATCACTATCAGCGCTAGCTATGGAAGGGAGAATCATTTTGGGCCTTTCTAGTAGGCATCAGCCACACGGATAGAGAAAAAAACATGTAAGTTCAGAGTTAAGAGAGTCAAATCAAGAAGTTTATTAGAATAAAAATTAGGTGACTTTGGCTAACAACATTATCATGTAACAAATTTCCTTTCAGAGGAAGGAAAAAATACAGCTAATACACATCAACATCTAGCACAATGTACAGTTTGTTTTCATGAAAAGTGGGTTAGCCGGTTAGGGTTGTTTAACACTAAACACACAGAAATGAACAATCAATTTTCAGAACAATATTGTCCTTACAGGACAAAACCATAATAGGAAACAAAAAACTTACCATCCATTTCGTCTTAAAACATATTTGAGCTTTGTAATCCTGTCCTGAATCCTGAAATCTGTGTTGAATCAAGTAGCAGACAGGAGAGAATCAATATCAGAAAGAGTTTTGCATGATCATACTATTTTATCTCTGGTTGACTCATGTTGCTTGCAGGAGACAACGTTCCACAACAATTTCTCATGTTAGGTGCTCTATATTTAGATTGTCATCTGACTCCTACCACACTGTCAAGTATAAGAGAAACCTCATAGAAACAAGCATAATAGCCTAACCAATGGGTTGACAATGCAAGTATCGAGAACATATTCTCGTCGTAGTTCATCAAGTAGGTTCAGGATCTCTATCCATCTTTTCGCATGTACCAACCAGTTATACAGGCGAATAAAATGATCATGTACTAGCCTATGTTTCAATGATCCAAGAAGAAAATTTATTGCCTGAACAAATTTTTTCTCTTTACATAAAATAAAGTTATCTGGGAGAACACTCCTACTAGTCATATTCGTATAAGTTAGCCAAACTTCTCGTGAGTCCCCAGCCATGCAGAATCCATGAATCAAAGTATTGAACGCCACAACATCATATTCAATCCCCACCTTATCGATTAGGCTACTTGCCACCTGTAGTTCCCAGCTCTACAAAGGGCCCGGATCGCAACAGTAAAACTAACCATATCAGGCCCAATGCCCTTTTTCAACAGATCAACCAACAGCTTGAAGACCACTGAAAAATCACCAATGTCACACATCCTACTCATCCTACTGTCCTTTGGACTATGATTATTACACTCTATTGTTACTGAGGATCCGAGGATCCTGGTCTTAGTTGAGTTCAAGGGGATCATGCCTCACTGAGAGGTGAGTCTGCTGCCACGTAGGAAGACATACGCCTTGCGAAGGTATGGTCTTGTCTGTTGGAGACGGTACGAGGTACCGGTCTGCCTGTTTGTTCGGGGACCATAACCACCGGGATGGCATGGGTCCGTCGTGTTTGGGAGCACGAGGTGCTGCCCTGTTGTTGAAATACCCCTAATGATGATTTGAATCGCATATATAGTACAATACATCTTTGCTTTGTAAAATGGCAAAGTCCTAGGTTTTCTGTTATTATGGTATTACAAAATTCGCATTGATGCAAATAAAATAACCCAGCCCCACCAAATAAGCCTAGTAGCATTATTTGCATAAGGTGATGTATTTGGCTCGCTAGCACGGTTAGTATGCTTAACTCGCCTACTTATAATCTTTTAGGAGAAGACGATGATGATGACGTCTACGAGCCTCTTGACAAGGAGGACGTCCCGGAGAATGACGAATGACGGGCTATAGGAGGACTTCAATTGCTTGCCTCTTTTGGGTTATGGCAGGCATAGCTTCGAAGCGCCGCCCCCTTTTGGCTTTTCCGCTGTATTAGGCCCTGCTATGGGTTTCGCCTTTTGTATTGTAAGATTTGGCCTATTCAGTCCCCAAGAAAAATGGAGCCTCTATGTACTTGGAGAGACAACTAATATCAGTAATAAAGTGCCCTCGTGGGAATCCTGTATGAAATTTGATGCGCACTAGGTCGGCCCGATCTTCTGGTGAGGAATGATACGTCGGTTTGGTGTACAACGAAGTAGATGGATCGGCTACTAATCATAAAATCAGCAACCAAAGCAACCGAGAACAAGCAAGAACAAGATGATAGCAATTTTAATCCAATAACTCAAACATGGGTGAGGTTCTGTTTCTCGTCATGGATGGTCTAGTCGACACATGCGAACACGAGGAGGGACACACACGGGGTCAACCAAACACAACAAAACCTAAACATAGAAAAACGGCGGCGGCCATAGATATAGCCGCGGCCAGGGGGAGTGGGGCGCCCAAGGATGCAGCCATCACCAAACCCTAGTGATACATGGGCCATAGGCCCAAAAATACAGCGACGCAGCACCCTGAAATTCTGACCCGAAATATTGTTCTTCATTTTCCCGTCGCTCTGGAGTGAATCTGGACGTGGGGCTGGATCCATTGGACAGGTTATCTCCTAATCTTTCCAATGAGTGGTCGTACACCAAAAATGGAGTTCGGGAGCCCGAGTTACGCCCGTTTAAGGTTGACGTGCTGCTGGATGGCCGAACCGGGCTTTTTGGCGTCTTGGGCTTCCATGTGGGCCTTCCTTGAGTCGTCGAGGTCTCTCAAGTCTTGAACTTGTTGCGCCGCTTCTTCAGAAAAGGCTTGAAAGGCTGGGCTTCTGGATTAAGGTCCCTCGGCGATAAAGATGGAGCTGCGTCAGTCGTCGTTGGAGCGGTCGGAGAGGAAGGAGGGGCAGCGGTCACACTGATCGTCTCCATACTGGTGATGTCCTCATCATCCTCCCCTTCTTGAGTTGGAGTCGTCCTCGACTCCGTATTATGCTCCTGCAAAAGGTTAGTGACAACAGAGGACAAATAAACATGTGTTTCCAATGCAATATTAGGGGAGGTCACAGTTTTATCTAATTGAACTACCTCATTTATATTTGTTACAGTGTTTTGTGCACTGCTAGCAATTTTATCACCCTCCTGTTCATGATTTTTAGTTCTCTTTTGTTTATCTTTAATTAGTTCAGCAGGATTCATGGGTTTCAAAACCATTTTCTTTTCATTAAATATGAAAGTATATTGATTGGTCCTACCATAGTGAATAGCATCAACATCATATAACCAAGGCCTACCTAACAAAAGTGAACATGATTCCATAGGTATGACATCACAATAGACATGATCATGGTATGAACCAATGGAGATAGGAACTTGCATAGTTTGTGTTACCTCAACCATACCACTTGTGTTGAACCATTCCATCGAGTAAGGTTGCTGAAGTGGAGTCATGGTCAAGCCAAGCTTCTCGACCATATGTAGACTTGCAAGGTTGCTACAGTTGCCTCCATCAATGATGACATGCACCGCACGTTCTTGTACAACAAACTTAGTTTGAAATAAGTTGTTGCATTGGGTTTTGTTAGCATGCTCCAGTGGTGCACTAAATATACGTTGTGATGAAAGGCTCTTGTAGTTGTTCGTCATTGCAGCACTCAGAATCTCAGATGCACGCCATCTTGATCATTCCTGCCTACAGGGTTAGTCATAGGAATAGCAAGAACAGTCTGATTGTTACTTTTTGAATCACACTTACTATCCTTCTTCTTGGGTGATGCAGGTTTTAATTCTTTTCTCAATGGTGTCTTCTCATCCTTGGTCGAAGGAATAGTCCCATGCTCGATCTTCTCACCTTTATATTCTCCATTTCGCCATCTTTCCTCGAAGTCATGATTAATTTTCCGCATGTATTTCTTTGTTGCTGGCGAAATGCTTGGATCATCCTCGAAGTAGTAGAGGTCATCGTTCTTTCGTGAACCTGCCATTATTAGTAGTAGACAAGAAAATACACAAAGGGGTGTATAACCTATCTACTAATAGGAGCTGGAATTGACAAGTCTTCACTCTCCAAGCTCTCACCAAGATCTAAAAAGTTCTTACCCTGCAGCTTGCCGAGCCTGACCGAACCCGAGCCGAGCTACGAGCTGCGAGCTATTTTTCCATCCCTAGTCACACTGATCGTATCCATACTGGTAATGTCCTCATCAAAATGATTCAGCTCCTTGTAAATTCGTGTTGTGTTAGCAGGATCCTATCCTAACGCAACCTACACGAAGGTCCTGGATTCCCTTAAAAATCCGGGTCTGACAAAGCTGGTATCAGAGTCAACGATTGTAGGAACCCTATAGCCTGGCCGAGTGATGGGCGCGGACGCGGGGCCCCGATCTTCTGGTGAGAAACGATGAGGATAAATCGGTAGGTGTCACGGAGACCTAAACGATCCGGCTTTCAACCCCACAAGGAACTGGAATTCCCGACGATCGCTATACCACCACGACGAGTGTTATCGACCGAACCAGTGGCACGATCGACCTGTCCACGAATGATGATTCCTACACGCAACCGAAGAATGAGTAAGAACACAAGATAAGCAATCTTAATTGCGAATATATATTAAGGATAATGGGGTTCAGAAACTTGGTCCTGTTGATTTAGCCGACACAAGAAGAACAAGGCGAAATCTCACACGACAGTGACGAAATCAACTAAACAAAACCCAACTAAGACGAAGCACGATGGGGAACTTATATAGGGCGGCGGCCAGAGGAGAGACGTCCAAACAGGTGCCTACATGTGCTCAACCCTAACTCTAGGGGTACACGGGCTTTGGGCCCAAAAATACGACGATGCAGCGCCGAAAAGTTTCTATCAGTCAGTTTGTTTTCGCGATTTCCGTTGACTCGGATTGAATTTGAGGCATGGTTGGATCCGTTGGAAAGCTTATCTTGTAAGTTTTAGAGTCCTTATTTGCCTCATTTGGACGTCGTATGTGATCTAGGCGTCCGTTTGAAGACTGGTCATGTTAGTCCGAACCGGACCCGGTAGCGAGTTCGAAGTCCTCTCGTCTTGGGCAACCGCGTCAATGATGTCCTCATCATCCCCCTTTCTTGAATTGGAGTCATCCTCGACTCCTTCTTATACTCCTGCAAAAGATTAGTGACAATAGGGGACAAAACAATAGACAAATTTATCAAATCATGGCATGGTTCTTTAGCTAACTCTTCATGAACGCAATTTTTTCTAGCTAAAAGAACAGGACCGTTTAATTCAATTACAGATTTTGTCTCAACAGTTTCCTTTTGTTTTGTTACACTTGGTTTATCATTGACACCACTGTTATCTTGTGATTTACGACTTGCCTTTGCTAAGTCAGTCGGTGTCATAGGTTATAGCACATATTTTTTCCCTTAAACACAAATTTATATTCATTAGACCTACCATGATGAATAGCATCTGCATCATAAATCCAAGGTCTATCCAGCAAAATAGAACAAACATCCATGGGTGCAACATCACAATCTATATAATCACGATAAGTATCAAGGGAGATGTGAATTCGAACAGTCTTAGTTACGTTGAGCTTACCGTAAGAATTAAACCATTCAATGCAATATGGATGTGGATGCGGGTGTGTCAAAATTCTTTACAACGGAAACATTGAATGTCACGAGTACGGCCTGTGGATGCGACAGAAAAAGCACTTTTGACGGGAGCTTGCACTGCGGAATTCTTGCTTACACTTGTAGCTCGTGTCGGTGGGGTAGGAGAAACAACGGGAGATGATGCTTGATGAAGTGTTGACGATGGAACTTTTGCAGCCTCAAGGTTTGACTTTGATGAACCGCTTAAGTTTCCTCGTGTCCTGATTTGTCGTCCCTGTACTTCCCTTTCTGCTTTGCAAGCAAGATGGAACAAACGAGTTATAGAACTGTATTCTTTATAATGAAATATATCCTGAATCTCACGGTTTAACCCACCCAAGAATCTAACCATTTTTGCATCCTCACTCTCTTGTAAACCACACCGCAACATACCAATTTGTAATTCTAGATAATATTCCTCAACTGTTTTGCTATTTTGATTTAAACGTTGCAACCTATTAAGCAAATCTCGCTCATAATATGAAGAAACAAATCTAGAGCGCATGGCACATTTTAAGGCTTGCTAGGTGGTAGGTTCATTTTCTCTTCTACATGTTTCATGCCACCAAATAGATGCAAAATCAATGAATTCACTAATAGCAACCTTAACTTGGTTTTCAGGTGAGACAGTAAAACATGAAATTTTTTGATCTGCCAATAATTCCCAATGAATGTAAGCGTCAGGGTCATATCTGCCAGCATAAGGAGGTATTGTCAACTTAACCTTGGCTAATGAGTCATCACGTACCTCACGATTACCTTTATGATTTTGAGCCATACCTTGTCGGTTGTGCCATAGTCTCCGATGGTCTCGGTCATTGTTCACATCGAATCCATCATTGCCTCAGAATCAGCAACATACTCATCCTCAGCTTGTTTAACCTCATCAACCCAAAAGCGACGGTCAGCAGGGGCTGTAAAAGGCACCGGGGCAGCAGGGGTGCAGGAGGTACACGGGTAGCAGGTGTAGGTGCTCTTCTTTCAATGTCTTCCATTCTCGTGATCAAGTTGACAATTATTCTCTCGAGCCGCTCCATCCCGTGGGCGTTTGCATTTGCCAGTTGAGTGATGCTATTAGCCATATTAGACATGGCCTTTTGCTGGTCCTCCATGTACTTCGTAAAATCAGCGTTAAGCACAGACTCGTTATTACTTCCTCCTGACATGGTTAGTGGGAGCAACAAAAACACACAAGAATATATGTAAACTATATGCTACTGTTGTGTGTGTGTGTCAACAGCTCTCTCTAACCTAACCTATCCTTTGTTCTTACCAATTCTTATCGTGCAAGCAGTAGGCACAATCGGCAACTGGTCGGCGATAACTTCAACGCACAGGATGGTAAAGCGATGGCTAGGATCCGTCCCTACTTGGTTAGTAGTTGGTGGAGCTTGGACAGGCTTATATATGTAGGAAAGAATAAACAATTGTTCAAACAGCAATACAAAGTTGAATAAAGCCCAAAGTAGTACAAGTGCTAGAACTAGCCTAATCTTATATGTAGGTCAAATTGGAATATAGGGATAGCACAAAAGTCTAAAATCAGACTAAGCACACTGTATGTGAACACAGAGAATTCCTTTGCCAACTACTCTTCACTCGTTTTTTTAATTTATGCGCGGCTCTATTCTAGGCGCGACCTCTTTCTTCCACCAAAATTTTTTTTGTATGATTTTTCTGATGTTTTTTCAGCTTCAACAACACATAAATATGGACTCAGAATGAACTTCCCTTTAATTTGGAGGTTGGAAGTGTCTGATGCAATTTATGAGGTGTGCTCTGCAAAGCGTGAAGGAACTTCGGGGGCCGGATAGGTGGTCTTTCTGATGGATTTTCAAGATTCTAATTCGACCCAAACAAATGTAGTGAGTTTTGGTTGGATGTATCTCCTCGAGATCTTTCCAACGAGTGGTCGTCGACCCAAATCAGAGTTCGTATAAGAAAGTTATGACTGTTTTACCAATGGGTCTCCGGATCAGTGTTGCTAGATAGGATGTTTTGCCTTTTTCTGCGTTTCGGCGACGAACAATGGGTATGCGGTGGCCGAATTAGAGAGCTAGCGATGCAAGGCGATTAACACAATCCGGTTTGCGACCTATCTATGGTTTGAGATGGCGGGACAGAAACACAAGGCGGCTAGCGGGGCAAACCGAGTATCAAAGACAGCTAACCCGATCTAGACTCGACTAACCAGCAACACGACAAACTGTGGGCAAAAACTCAACGATGTATATAGCGAGAACAATTGTAAAAGGCTAAACGTGGCTCGGAAAATAGTAGATACAAAACTTTTTGGGTGTGGCAGTTTTCTGGACTCCAGGTACAAAACCGATCTACTAAACAGAAAACGAAAATTTTCTCACCAGGCAACGGATGCTCTGATACCACTTGATGGGCGCGGACGCGGGGTCCCGATCTTCTGGTGAGAAACGATGAGGATAAATCGGTAGGTGTCACGGAGACCTAAACGATCCGGCTTCCAACCCCATAAGGAACTGGAAATCCCGACAGTCGCTAAACCACCATGACGAGTGTTATCGACTGAACCAGAGGCACGATCGACCTGTCTAGGAAGGACGATTCCTACACGCAACCGAAGAATGAGCAAGAACACAAGATAAGCAATCTCAATTGCAAATATATATTAAGGATAACGGGGTTCAGAAACTTGGTCCTGTTGGTCTAGCCGACATAAGAAGAACAAGACGAAATCTCACACGACAGTGACGAAATCAACTAAACAAAACCCGACTAAGACGAAGCACGGTGAGGAACTTATATAGGGCGGCGGCCAAAGGAGGGGGGCCCAAACAGGTGCCCACATGTGCTCAACCCTAACTCTAGGGGTACACGGGCTTTGGGCCCAAAAATACGGTGACGCAGCGCTGGAAGGTTTCTATATGTCAT
Source organism: Raddia guianensis (assembly GCA_036346415.1). Lineage (NCBI taxonomy): Eukaryota > Viridiplantae > Streptophyta > Magnoliopsida > Poales > Poaceae > Raddia > Raddia guianensis. The sequence continues at coordinate 32,250,719 of CM070544.1, forward strand.
CTTATTTTTGCGATTCCCGTTGACTTGGATTAAATTTGAGGACGTGGTTGGATCCGTTGGAAAGCTTATCTCGTAAAATTTCCGTAGAGTCCTTATTTGCCTCATTTGGATGTCGTATGTGATCTGGACGTCCGTTTGAAGGTGTACTGGTCATGGTAGACCGAACCGGACCCGGCAGCGAGTTCGACGTCCTCTCATCTTGGGCAACCGCGTCAATGATTTCCTCATCATTGAGGAAAACGTATTTTCAAAACTTGCCGGAATACTTATATATATGTGTATATATGCTTAGGTGTATATATGTGTATGTACGTCTAAATTCTAGCAAGTTTAAGAAAATCTCTGTGGGCTCCCCTCTTTAGCTCAAGCTACTCTGTCAAAATTTCTCTCTATTTGCCTTGCTCACTCTTTCCTCGGAATTTGTTTTTGCAGCTATGGCGCTGTACTTTGCACCTGACCAGAACTACTTCACAATGGTAGATGCTTTCGAGGGTCCCCGAGGAGAGACCGTGAGGATGCTTCGTCGCATCCATGCTGCACTACACCTTCCCGAGGAGGTGACCGTTCGCGGTACCCGAGCGTTCGTCGGTTCCACCCCCGCTTGGCACGCTGAGGTGATTATGCCCCAGAGCACATGCACCTACTCGCATTACCGTACAATTAGCCCTCACCCGTCTCCGATGGTTGCTGTGGAAGCGATAGCCTTTTATGCCACCACCCGTCTCTGTGACCTGTACGCGATGGAGATTAGCCTATCCGAGTACCTGTTTTGGCCGAGTCTTCCCGCAGATGGTGACAACCTTATGGCCACTGTGGTTCCTCCGTGGGAGCGTCCCCGTTTTCATCGACTTCAGGAGTTCGTGACTGGGTATGGCGCCCTGGTCGCCGATCTCCTTCAAGAGAACAGTTCACTTGTGGAGATGCTTAGCACCGTCGTCCAGCCACCAACTCCACTCTCGCCCCCTCGTTTTCCAGTCGTTCCAACCTTCGCTGACACCACCCCACCTCCAGGACCGTTCTTAGGAGTTCCCATCCGTCCCCTCGCTGTTCGTCACCGTTTGTTTCCCCTACCACTGCCATTACCTTGTGCCCTTGTCCCACCTGTCGACTTCTTCGCACCACCTCCACTTCAGACGGACCAGGGTTGTCCCGTCGTCTTTCCCGTTCGCCGGGAACCAGCTCAGTTTGGCGCCGTCTACGTCCGTGTGGTGAGACCCCTGCCACTGCCACGGTGCCAGTGTTGTCGGATGGTACTGACACCGACTCAGGCCCAGCTGTGCCCCTCCCAGCTTCGTCCCCACCCAGTGGGGCACGGATTTCTGTAGGCGCAGTTGTTACACCCAGACCGAAGAGCCCTTTTGTTGATCCAGCTGTACCAAACCTTTTCTGCTTCTTACTAGACTCTAGAGGAGTTGAAGCGATGTAGGTTTAGCTCTAGGTCGCTCTTTTGGTTGGTGTTTGTACTAACACCATTCTTTTGTCGGGAGGATCGCATGTAGGCCCCTCCTGGTAGGACTACTTTTGTATCTTACCGTAGGCTTCATCCCTACGATTGCGACAGTGCAGCCTGACCTCTATAAAGCCTAGCCCGTCGCAGTAATGTCAAAGTATTGTACTAGAATGTTGTATCCCTAATGTTAATATATGGTATTGAAGTGATGTTTGTTTGAATGCTTGGCTTTGCTTGTTGCCTCTTACAGTTTTTGCTAAATCATGCATACCATGTTTTCTTCTCCACCAAGGCACTCGTTAGCTGAGAAATTGTTACTTTGCCTAAAAATCAGATGCCTCGTCGAAGAACCTAGCAGGTTAACACTTCTTGGTTGAAGAACCTTACTACCCCTACCTACCAACCCCACCATGTCCGACATAGTGGCACATCAAAATAGACTGATGCATGCTCTTGTGACCAGCCAAATCAACCAAGGCAGCTGGTACGGATCCAAATTAGTAGACTTTCTTCGGTCTAAACCCCCGTCCTTTTCACGAACCACAGAGCCTATGGACGCCGATGATTGGCTCCGAATAGTGGAAAAGAAGTTCATCCTAAACCGAGTGCAAGCCCGGAATAAGGTCATTTTTGCCACTCATCGTTTGGAAGGTACCGCCTCTGAGTGGTGGGACAACTATCTCATCACCAGGACCGAGACAGTAATGGAGGAATCCGAGGAAGATGAGGTGCCTATGGAGGAGGTACTAGCCGAGGGACAAAATCAAGAAGGACAGCCGATAAATCCTCCAGGCACACCAGCCCCGCCTAATGACCAGCTTGCTAGGGAACCTGCCGTGGAAGAGTTTTGGGATGAGCCGAAAGAAGAGCCTGTCGAACTGGATGTCACATGGGAAGAGTTTAAGGAAGCTTTTCGTGAAGCCTTCATCCCTGATGGGGCTAAGAAAATGAAGAAGGATGAATTTAAAAGCCTCAAACAAGGAAATATGTCAGTGACAGAATACGTGAACAAGTTCAATAGCCTAGACCGGTACGCTCCTAGGGAAGTGACCAATGAAGCAGATAGGATTCAAAAGTTTCGGGATGGTCTACACCCCGAGCTGAAATATCAGCTAAGTGCCACGACTTTCCCACCTTTCAACAATTGGTGAACAAGGCACTAGTCGTGGAGAATGATCGAAGGAACTTATAGAGTCATCGCAGAAAGAGAATGCTTACTCAAAAAGAATTCAGTTCAAGCCGTCCGAGCCAGTTTGCGGTGGAAAAACGTTGGAAACCAAGCTACTCTCAGGGAAATAAGTTTGGAGGGAGTCATCTTCAAACGCGCTTCCAACCGCGCAGTACTTCCCCGCAGGCCCCGACACCAAGGAACTTCAGTACCCAGACTTCTCAGAACTGCTTCAGATGTGGGAAGCCGAGACATTTCGCCAGCTCCTGTCCCGACAGATTGATCTCTCCGGTTAAGTTCAACTTGCCAGCTATCCCAGTCCGAGGATCGCCTGTCCCAGGATCCGCAGTCAAAGGAGGACAATCGACCCCGCACCCGCAACGTGCTCCCACCCAGAGCCATGGGCGACTGAACCATGTTACTGAGGATGACGTCCGCGATGCCACCGGAGTTTTGATGGGTACGTTCTCATTCAACCTGACCCCTGTTAAAGTACTTTTTGATTCGGGAGCATCACATTCGTTCATATCTGAAAATTTTGTGAATAAGCATCTTATACCTACTTTTGACCTAAAGAGGCCCTTACTCCTTTCATCCTTGGGAGGACCCCTATTAGCCACTAGGGCCTGTTCCGAGGTGGAGTTGACCTTGGGTTGTGTCGGTGTTCTAAACCAGACAGATTTGTCTCGTGGGAGATTCGTAGTTCGGTCTAGGGGTATTTTCGCCGTCGTACCTCGATCCGCCCTCGACCTCCCAAGAACAGTATGAACACAGGCGATATACCCAGGTTCGGGCCCCCGAGGTGGGTAATAGCCCTACTCCTACTTGAGCTCCAGCTCTATATGTATTGAGAGGAATCAGATGGGAGAAGAGGAACCCCTCTTTGGGTTGGTCCCTTATAACATGGGTGAGCCCAAACTGCCGGGGAGAGAGAAACAAGGGTACATCTAGTCTATTACATCGTCGCTGTCCTGGCAGTATACATTAAATGCCGTGTAGTCATAGCCACCTGCTACGCACGTCCCGCTGCCTTGTCGCGTCCCATCTGTGGCAGGTGGGGCCCGGAGTCCCGCCAGCCCTGCCAGCTACTCACGTGGTCGCCGATACGGCATGGGGCCTGATCGCCAGCCGGCCCGCCGATCTGCCACACGTCCTGCCTGCCGATCTGCCACGTGTACTGATCGCCAATCTGCCATGTGTACTAGTCACTGATTTGCCACGCGTCTACCCGTTGAGCTGCCACGCGGCCTGGCCGGCGCGCTGCTCGCTCCCCACCGCATGTCTTGGTCGGCCTCCTGACGAGGATACTTGGTCGGCCTCGCCTGCCAAGAGCGCTATGCCTCAGGGCCCAATTCCGAGCGATGGGGCCCGCGTGCCCGCCAGTCCACTCGGAACCAGACCCGGTCTTCCCAGTCCTTCTGGATGACTCCGTCTTCTACCCTCCTTCTGGTGGAGGTGGAGAGGACACCCCGGTACCTTGTGTACTGACAGGTTGGATACCGGTTAAAGCCACCCTAATGGTTTTGCCTACCAAGTCCTTGGACATAATTTTGGGAATGGATTGGTTGACTCGCTAAGAAGGAATTATAGATTGTGCTAAACGCACAATAGTGATCAATAGGTGGCCGTACCAAAAAGAAGCAATCCATGTGGACGCCCCTGTTCGCAATAGGGAGATGCTTTACTTTGTGGAATGCACGCCCCTAGAAGAAGTGTTGGTCATTTAGGAATACCCGGATGTCTTCCCTGAAGAGCTGCCCGGGATTCCACCCGACAGAGAGGTGGAGTTTGTGATTGATTTAGTCCCCGGGACAGCCCCCAAATCAAAGAATTATTACCGAATGAATGTAACGGAATTAAAGGAGTTGAGGGAACAGCTAACTGATCTGCAAACCAAAGGATTCCCAATTCGTCACCTTGGGGATCACGAGCCATGTTTGTGGGAAAGAAGGATGGATCAAGACGGCTAGTGATTGACTACCGAGCCCTCAACGAAGTGACAATCAAAAACAAATACCCGTTACCCAGGATAGATGATTTGTTTGATCAGCTCTGAGGTGCCACGCACTTTTCAAAAATAGATCTTCGATCCGGGTACCACCAAGTGAAGATAAGAGAGGATCACATACCAAAAATTGCTTTTATCACAAGATATGGACTGTTCGAGTTCACGGTCATGTCCTTCGGACTGACAAACGCCCCAGTCTTTTTCATGAATATAATGAACAAAATCCTGATGGAGTTTTTGGACAAGTTTGTAGTAGTATTTATCGATGACATTCTTATCTACTCCCGGAGTGCAGAAGAGCACGTGAAACACCTACATCAAGTTTTGAGCAAATTAAGGGAGCATCAATTATATGCCAAATACAGCAAATGTGAATTATGGCTGAAAGAAGTCAGCTTCCTTGGGCACATAATTACAGCATAGGGGATTAAAGTAGACCCCGCAAAAATTGAGGCCATCACCAATTGGGAGACCCCAGCCTCGGTAACCGAAATCAGAAGTTTCTTGGGATTGGCCGGATACTACCGCAGATTTATAGAAGGATTCTCCAAGATAGCAAGACCAATGACCCAGCTGTTTCATAAGGATAAACAGTTTCTTTGGACGGATTCCTGTGAAAAGAGTTTCCAGACCCTAAAGACTAAGCTAACCACAACACCGGTCCTAGCAACCCCCGACATCACCAAGGAATTCGAGATTTATTGTGATGCATCGAGCCACGGATTAGGGCGCGTACTGATGCAAGAAGGGAAGGCAATCTCCTATGCTTCACGTCAACTCAAGAAGCAAGAAGGGAATTACCCCACTCATGACCTAGAATTAGCAGCAGTAGTTCATGCCCTCAAACTTTGGAGACATTACCTCATGGGGACCCACTGTAATTTTTATACAGACCATAAGAGCCTCAAGTACATATTCACGTAGATCAACCTAAATCAAAAGCAAAGAAGGTGGTTGGAACTCATCAAGGACTATCAATTGAGTGTCCACTATCACCCTAGAAAGGTCAATGTCGTGGCAGATGCCTTAAGCAGGAAGCCACAGTGCAACCTCATAACTGGAAGCAAGCTCCCTGAATCGTTAGCGGAGGATTTCGGTAAGCTCAACCTAAGGTTGGTTGGACAAGGTACTGTCGCTATGGTAACAGCGCAGCCTACTCTTTTGGACCAGATTAAGGGAGCACAGCTTGGACACCCGAGTACTAAGAAGATTGAAAAGATTATGTTGAACGACAAGGGGAATCGATTCTCAAAAGATGGTCAAGGAACAATTTGGTTCAAAGACAGGATCTTCGTTGCTCACGTACCCGAGCTCAAAGAGCTGATTTTAAAGGAAGCTCATGAATCAGCCTATTCCATTCATCCCGGTAGCACCAAAAGGTATTTGGACCTCAGAACTCAATTTTGGTGGCCTCGAATGAAAGCAGACATAACAGAATGTCGCTAAGTGCCATACCTGCCAATAAGTCAAGGCAGATCATCAGAAGCCTGCCGGATTACTGCAACCTTTAAAAATTCCCGAATGGAAATGGGAAGAGGTTGCTATGGACTTTATCACCGGTTTACCCCCGACCCAATCGGGGTTGGACTCCATATGGGTAGTAGTGGATCAACTGACTAAGGTGGCACATTTTATTTCAGTAAAAACTACCTACAAGGGAACCAAGCTAGCCGAGCTGTATATATCCAGGATTGTCTGTCCACATGGAATTCCTAAAAGAATCATATCCAACAGAGGCAGCCAGTTTACTTCTCAATTCTAGGGAAAACTACATAATTCCTTGGTACCCACCTCACCTTTAGTACTGCCTTTCACCCTCAGACAGATGGACAAACAGATAGGGTAAACCAAATCCTAGAGGATATGTTGAGAGCTCGTGCTTTAGAATTCTCAAAAGATTGGAATAAGTGTCTCCCCTACGCCGAGTTTGCCTACAACAACAGTTAGCAGTCCAGCTTGAAAATGTCTCCATTTGAGGCTTTATATGGACGACGGTGCAGGACTCCCCTAAATTGGTCAAAGTCAGGAGAAGGCCACGTGTTTGGATCAGGGTTGCTAAAAGATGCGGAACTAAAGGTTAAAATTATTCGAGAGAGGCTCCTAGCCGCCCAGTCCAGGAAAAAGAGTTACGCTGACCCTCGACGTCGAGATTTGAGTTTTGAGGTTGGAGACTTTGTGTACCTTAAAGTATCACCGCTTCGAGGGATAAAAAGGTTCCAAATAAAAGGAAAGCTGGCTCCTAGATATATCGGTCCCTATCAAATCGCCGCTAAGAAAGGACAGGTAGCCTACGAGTTGGATTTGCCTATAGACCTGAGGAATGAACACAAAGTATTCCACGTGTCACAACTCAAGAAGTGCCTAAGATTACCCGAAGAGTACATCCAACAAAACCAATTTGAAGTAGCATCGGCTCTCTCGTACCCTGCGCATCCGATGGAGATCGTGGACACCATCGAAAAACAGATGAGGCGTAAAACCATCAAGATGTGCAAAGTCCGCTGGAGTCACCACTCTGGAAATCAAGCAACCTGGGAACCCAAGGACCAGCTACGAGAGGCCTACCCCTACCTCTTCTCTGATAGGTCAGAAATCTAGAGGGCGAGATTTTTCTAAGGGGGGTAGGATTTGTAACATCAAATTTCGTCAAAATCTTAAAAAAATAGTTTGGCTAATTTTTCCAGCCCAAAATAAATTTTCTTTAGCTTCTTCAGGGTTCTATTATTCACCCGGCCTTTAGGCCAAATCCTGGCCCATTCACATCCTCTCCCCGCAGCATACCTCTTGGCAGGCCCAATTGGCGCATCGCAGCCCAGTCGGCCCGCTGGCCTCTCCCCTGCTCGCTCTGCCACCGACCCTGCCGCCCCTTCCACGTACAGCCGGCGCCGGAGCGATGCACGGCGACCGCAACCCGCCTGCGCGTTCACACGGCCAAATCCTTAGGATGCCCCTTCTTTTCTAGCCACTTGACAAACCGGCGAGCCTCTTGCGCCACAGCCTCACTCTCTCTGCACGCCACGTCCTCACCGGGGCAGAGCCATCTCGCCGCCGGCGTCGCGCCTGCTTATACCCGGTCCGAAGGACGCCCTCCCCGCCTCGGAATCACGCGCCCATTCGCTTTTTCCCGCCAGAACCAGAACCATCGGATTTTTGTCGTCGCTCACGTCATCCCCTCGCTGCTGGCATTGCTCGGAGCCACAAATTTCTCTCGGACTCGGCTCGACCCAGCCCCATCACCCTAGTGGCAAGTTCCCCTTCGCTTCCAATCCCTCCCTATAAAGGCTCCGTCGCCGTCCCAAGATTTTCCCCTCCTCTCCACTTTTCCCCATTTCCCATCCTCAATGGCAGGAGCTCACGCCGCCGCGACTCCTCCACGGTGAGCTCCAAGCTCTCCCAGAGCTTCCTCGACCCCTGAAACCTTCCCTGGGTGCCTCCGTAACTCCCCATTGATGTTGCCCCCATTGTATTTCCCAGGGGCGTCTCGCCGGCGTCAACACCCCGAAGGTTTCGGATCTCATCGTCGCCAGCTAGGTCTAGGCCCTAGCGCACCAAATCGAGCCAGTGGTGAGCATCCCCGCCTCCGTGTGACCCTTCCCGTACCTTTCGTTGAGCGAATTGGGCCCTAGAGCCACCCCGCCCTATCGGACCACCAAGGCGCCGCCGTCGTCGAGCTTCGCTCCGACCCTGTGGCCGCCGCCGAGCCTCCCCACTTAGGCCCCTAGTCTTCCCCTACTCCAGCTCCCCAGAAAGCCCCTCGCCGCCCTAGAGACTCCTTGGAGCGCCGCTGTCGCCGTCGCTTCGTCGGAGACAGAGCCTGTAAGCGGGGAAGAAGAAGGGGGTGACGTCATCCTGACGTCAACTGAGCCCGACGCTGCCAGATGGGACCAGCTGCATGTGGGACTCCCCTTTCCCACCGACGCGTGGCCCCGTGGGCCCATGGACCAGCACCAGTGGAAGCGCACCGACCCCTGCGGCGCATTCTCTTCACTGAAGGCGCCTTCTGACTAGCCCCTCCCCACTGCCACGTGGGCCCAAAAGGCCCGCCCGCCAGCCTCTCCCCTCCCTCACGCACCCTGCCCCGCGATTTGGGCCGCATCCGGCTCACGACACCGCGCGGCGCCACCTCTTCCTCCCACGCGCGTCGTGTCGCACCCTGGCCCAGCACCGACCTGCTATAGCCGTTCCAGCCCATCAATGGCTCTATTTCCAACTTCTCTAATATTTTATTTACTAAAGAAGGTTGGGAATTATTGTAAAATATTTTTGACTCAAATGCTTGAAAGAAATATTTAGTAAATACTAGAATTCATGCTCTGAACAGGGCAAAATCTAGGAAATTACTATGATTAAGGTATTTTAAGGAATTATTTGCTGTTGCTTATTTTGGGATTAAATTACAACTAGTAGTAAGCAAAAAGGGATTATTTTATACTCATACTTTTGTAAGAATTACTGCTGCATAATAATTTTAAAGGGGTAGACTAATTGCATGTTCACATGTCATGAGCATATAGGCATACTATTCCCAAAGTTAATTTTCCCAAATAATTTAATACCTTGGCATTAGCTTAAGAGTTTGAAGGTATCACCCAAGAGAGAGTTTGGTAAAATACGATCGCAGTGCCGTCCACTTGAAAACCATAGGAAAGCCTTCGCTAAATCATGCATCATGTTGAAAGAATTTATTGATATTTATTTGGCAGCTTGAATGTTCTCTAGTTTAATTAGATTACGAGGGACAGGACCCCGAGGAATCCGACAACCTTGCTGACGATCCCGACTACGAGGAGGGCCCAGGCGAATTTCTGCAAATGTTTATGTTGCTTTGAATTATGAAATTATGCATGCTTTACTTTACCAAATTACTTATTTGCAACTATGTAATGTGTCTAGATATTCCCCAATTTGTGTAATTGTGTTAATAAGCACCAACCCCATCATTGAATTTATTTCCAACCTATGACTTGTTGCCTAAGGATCTGTTATACTGCCTCTGATTAATAAATCACTTGAAAATGCTTAGCCATGGCTGTCTAGGTCAAATGGGTTGAGCCTTGCCTATCAACGCTTACGGTATAGACATGACGAATTGATCCTATCAACGTTACAACGGCATAGCCTTGCTATCAACGGGGTAACGGCATAGCTGATCGCTAAATCCCGACTATCAACATAATCGGTATAGACAGGAGAATTCTCATGCACTTGGGTGTCAGGTCTGCCTAAGTGCAAAGTACTGTCCTTTGGACTATGATTATTACACTCTGTTGTTACTGAGGATCTGAGGATCCTGGCCTTAGTTGAGCTCAAGGGGATCATGCTTCGCTGAGAGGGTGAGTCTGCTGCCACTTAGGAAGACATACGCCTTGCGAGGGTATGGTCTTGCCTGTTGGAGACGGTACGAGGTACCGGTCTGCCTGTTTGTTCGGGGACCATGACCACCGGGATGGCATGGGTCCGTCGTGTTTGGGAGCACGAGGTGCTGCCTGTTGTTGAAATACCCCTGATGATGATTTGAATCGCATATATAGCACAATACATCTTTGCTTTGTAAAATGGCAAAGTCCTAGGTTTTCTGTTATTATGGTATTACAAAATTTGCATTGATGCAAATAAAATAACCCAGCCCCACCAAATAAGCCTAGTAGCATTATTTGCATAAGGTGAGGTATTTGGCTCGCTGGCACGGTTGGTGTGCTTACCCTCGCCTACTTATAATCTTTTAGGAGAAGACGATGATGATGACGCCTACGAGCCTCTTGACGAGGAGGACGTCCCGGAGGATGACGAATGACGGGCTATAGGAGGACTTCAGTTGCTTGCCTCTTTTGGGTTATGGAAGGCATAGCTTCGAAGCGCCGCCCTCTTTTGGCATTTCCGCTGTGTCGGGCCCTGCTAAGGGTTCCGCCTTTTGTATTGTAAGATTTGGCCTAATCGGTCCCCAAAGCAAAATGGAGCCTCTATGTACTTTAAGAGACAACTAATATCAGTAATAAAGTGCTCTCGTGGGATTCCTGTATGAAATGATTCAGCTCCTTGTAAATTCGTGTTGCGTTAGCAGTATCCTGGCCTAACGCAGCCTACACGAAGGTCCTGGATTCTCTAAAAAATCCGGGTCTGACAGATATAGAGGAGCTTTGGGATGCCATAACAAGGCATCGAACAAATGCATGTGTCTTTACTATACAGCTCAACTACAATCGGTAGTGTTCATCAGCATACCTCGATCAGATAGCAGTGTCGCGTGCACATATCTTTTGGTACATTATCATGTACTTGTGCATGAGCAATAACTACTCATCCCCAACTGCAGAGAACTACGGTTCCCACAGGCTCGTGTGACTCGTATGGTGACTGCCATACGGTCTAGGGTTTGAGGGGGGCAGAGTGAGGTTCCGCCAACCCTTTGGGATTGGGCGAGCGTGGTGGTCTCCAGAAGGGAGAGAGATGGATAGCCGTCGGAGAAGCCCAGGGGAGAGCGAAGAGAGAGGGAGAAGAGGTGAAGGGGAAAGAGGGCTGGAGAGGAGGGGAAACTTGACAGATCTTACCCAAGGAGAGTGGATCGGGGGGTGGAGGAAGGAGAAGAGGATGCAAACCGAATCAAGACACCAAGCAGCAAGGAGAAAGCCCTGGATTTAGATGAGGCCATCCTAGGAAGACTTTAGAACTTGGATCTATCCCGTGAAAGAGGGAAGCAAGTGTTGAGGTACAGACCAACCCATGGCGGGAAGAAAGCAATCCCGGAATGGGCCTTGGTAGGCAAGTTGCTAGCAACAAGAACTTTGTCGGCCCTCTTTGTGCTTGATGTTTTGCAGGTAGCCTGGGGGCTGAGAAAGGGGCTGTCGGTAAATGAGATGGGTAAAAATGTTTTCCTGATCGAAGTCCCGTCGAAAAGGGAGAGGAACAGGATCCTAGCTCAAGGCCCTTGGAACATCAATGGTAATTCCCTTCTCCTTCAGAAACTCAACAAAGAAGTGAGACCGGCAGACCACGTGTTCGACAAAATGCCAATTTGGGCACAAGTCTACAGAGTACCTCTTCAACTAATGACAAGAGCAGGAGGAGAGTCACTAGGGGGGCAGTTGGGGGAGTTTCTTGGTGTGGATGTAAATAAAGAAGGTGTGGCTTGGGGAGAATTCCTCGGAGTCAAAGTCGTAATCAATGTACACCAACCGGTAAGCAGAGTTTGTTTTGTGATCAAGGAAGGGAGCGTTGAAGAGGAGATGCTCCCTGTCAGATATGAGCATTTACCCTTCATCTGTTTCGGGTGCGGCAAGCTAGGCCATGACCTAAAGGAGTATGTTGAGGATTTTGGGGAGGGTGATGTTCTGCCTTACGGGATGTGGCTCCGAGCGCCAGTGATCAGAGGCGTCCATCTCCAGAACAGAAGTGCCAGTAACAGCACCTGCAAGGAAGGGAGCACGGGTACAGGAGAATCTGGTACAAAAGGCATGCCTCGGGCGCAAGAAGAGCGGGCAAAGGAAAGAGATTCCAAAAATAACTGTGTAGAGGACGATGATGGTGACCCTGAAGTAACCTCCCCGCTGAAAACCAATACCAGAATGGAGATGGAGTTTCTAGGAGCAGTGAAGGGGAGACTAGATTTTGGTGGCTCCATCGCTAACCAGGGAGCTACCTTGGCTCTGGAAGGTAAGGAGAAAGAATTGGCGTCTGTTAAAGGGGCAAATGAAGATACAGGCAAGGAGGGGAGGAGGGGGAGGGTTGTGAAGAAATATGCCACATCAAAGAAGTCTGAAGCAGCAGGGGGACAAAAATCTGTTACTATTCTGTCCCAGCCATCAATTGGTGGCACAAAGAGACGCCTAGATGTAGTCATGACAAAGGAGGGAGTTTTTTCGCCTAGAAGAAGGTCTGGACAGAAGATGAGAATGCTTCTGCCTTTCCCGCGGGACCTGCGGAGCAGGCCCGGGGGCAATCATGAGAGCTCTAAGGTGGAATTATCGAGGGCTGGGGGCGGCCTCGGCAATTCGTGAACTTCGGTCCATCATCCGAACTGTTAGCCCCCCAAGTGGTCTTTTTGTGTGAAACAAAGAAAGGCGAGGAGGAGATGAAGCAGACTCTCCATGAGCTCGGTTTTAATGGTTGTGTGGCCGTGAGCTGCAAGGGGAGAAGCGGTGGATTGGCTGTTGGGTGGAGTGGGGTAGATTTCTCTCTGAAATCTTACTCATATTACCACATTGACGGTATGGTGTCGGGTGGGGGTTTTTCCAGAGACTGGAGATTCACGGGAGTCTACGGAGAACCAAACACCTCTCTTCGTCATAAGACTTGGACTCTTCTCCATTTTTTGGCTGGGCAAGCAGACGCACCGTGGCTTTGCTTGGGCGACTGGAATGAAGTGTGCCGTCAGGAAGAGCACAGTAGTATGCATCAACGGTTGGAGAGTCAGATGCGCAATTTCCGCTTATGTTTGAAGGATTGTAGCTTGATGGATGTCCCTTTTTGTGGTTTTCCTTTTACCTGGTGTAATAAGCAGCGGGGTGATGCCAATGTCAGAACAAGACTCGACAGGGTGGTCACATCCAGTTCGTTCTAGCACGAGATTGGAGGAGTGCGAGTGGAACATATCTGGACCGCCACGTCCGACCATTTTGCACTTCGTGTGGAAGTGGGTCTGGCGGTTCACCAAAGTTAGAGGGTGAAGCCGTTCTATTTTGAAGCCATGTGGCTTAGGGATGACAGATTTATCCCTTTTTTGAACAAAAATGGCTACAGATTTCTGGGGCGAGAGAGGGGCCCCTGAATATGAAGCTGAAGCTGGTGTCGACAGAGTTGCAGAAATGGGGAAGGAACATCTTCGGAAGTGTTCAGAAGAATATCACAAAGTTAAGAAGTGCAATCCAGAGAAGATGTGACAAGGGGGATGACCCCTTTCAGAGGGTACGCTTGAGCTCAAGAAAATGCTAGAAGAGTGGTTGGAGAGGGAGGAAATCATGTGGTGCCAAAGATCGAAGAGAATGTGACTAGCGGAGGGAGATAGAAATACCCGTTTTTTCCACCAAAAGGCATCGGGGAGAAGAAGGAAGAACACGATCAGGGGTTTCAGAAGGGAGGATGGAGGGTGGGAAGATGATCCGGAGAGGATGAAGGAGGGGGCGAGGAAGTTCTATGCTAACCTTTTTTCTTCGCAGGGAAATCTTCAAATGCAAGAAATTCTGGACACCTACGAGAGCGTGGTGTCTCAAGAGGACAATTTGATGCTGGAAAGCAAGATTTCAATGGAGGAAGTGAAGAAAGCCCTATTTAGCATGGCGCCGGAAAAATCTCCTGGTCTGGACGGCTTCCTTGCTATGTTCTTCCAAAAGAACTGGGTTTTATTGAAGGAGGAAATCTTAGATACTGTGAGGAGGTTTCTCTCAGGGGAAGAGATGGCTAACCTTAATGATACCATCATTGATGATCCCCAAAGTCACAAAGCCGGAAAACCTAACCCAATACAGGCCAATTGGTCTTTGCAATGTCCTCTACAAGATCTGCTCCAAAGTTCTGGCAAATAGGCTGAAGACTGTCCTCCCAAAAATTATAGCTGAGGAACAAAGTGCCTTCGTCCCATGCCGACTCATCACAGACAATGCTCTGGTCGCGCTGGAATGCATTCACTCTATTCGTGGAAGATGTAGGAAGAAGGTCCCCCAGTGTGCCATTAAACTTGATATGCAGAAAGCCTACGATCGGGTGGAATGGACGTATCTACAGGGAGTGCTGGACAAGATGGGTTTCAGAGAAAAATGGAAGAAAATGATGAGAATCTGTGTGGAAAGTGCTTTTTGTAGGGTGAAGATCAACGGTGATTTGTCGGATCCTTTCAAACTGACAAGAGGAATTAGACAAGGGGACCCAATTTCACCCTATCTTTTTGTGTTATGTGCGGAGGGATTCACCAGATTATTAAGGAAAGCGGAATTAGATGGGAATCTGAGAGGCCTGAAGTTCAGGGAAGTCAAAGTAACCCATCTTCTATTCGCCGACGATTCAATTATCTTTTCTGAAGGTGATGACAGAAGCATTGGGGCAGTTAAGGAAGTCATTGAAACTTACGAAAGAGGGTCGGGCCAGAAGATAAACATCGCCAAATCAAGTATTTTCTTTACTCCAAGGTGCCACCAGGAAGGTAAAGAACTGGTAAAATCAAGGCTGGGGATAACAGATGAAGTGAGAAATGCTAAGTATCTGGGCCTTCTGATCAACTGGGGTCATAGCAAAGGAGATATCTTCAAACCTCTGTTGGAAAGGGTTGAGAAGAAGATGAGTAACTGGAATGAGAGATTCATGTCCAGGGCCGGAAAAGAGGTATTGATAAAAGCTGGAGTGCAATCACTTCCCACTTATTCAATGAGTGTTTTTGCGTTGCCAGTAGGTTTGTGCGATAAAATCCAGAGTAAAACAGCTCAGTTCTGGTTGGGAGGGGATTCAAACAAGAAAAAGGTGGTGTGGAGCTCTTGGGATAGCCTTACCCGGTCAAAGCAGGAAGGGGGCATGGGGTTCAGAGATTTAGGTGCATTCAACCTAGCCATGCTAGGGAGACAAGCTTTGCGGTTATTAACTTGCTCGGAGTCGTTCTGTTCAAAGGTGCTAAAACAAAGATATTACCCATCGGGTGATTTTTTTAGTGCGGGCATTCCAGCAAATGCTTCCTACCCGTGGCGTAGCATTTGCCGTGGGCGAGAAGTTTTGAAAAAGGGTTTAATTTGGCGAATCGCCAATGGGGCAAAAGTGAAAATCTGGGAGGACAACTGGATACCGAGGGAATCAATCCAGAAACCTTTAGGGAATCCTAGCCTTTTGTCGACGGTTGGGATATTGACCCAAGTCAACCAAGGTTCTTCAAAGAGGAGATAGGAGACACGCCGAACAACCACGAACAGCAACGAATAGGAGACAAGGGTTTTTATCCTGGTTCAGGCCTCTCGGGAGAGATAATAGCCCTACGTCCAGCCTTTCTTTATATCAAAGAAAATTACAAGGTGGAACTCGGCGAGATCAGCAGGTCTCGACGAGTAGTATGCGAAAATCTATCTGCCAAGGGTCCCTCTAAACGCCATAGGGGCCCTGCTTATATAGTACAGAACAAACCGACCTACCGAGGAATATCGGGCCGGGCTAACTACGAGATCTTAACGAACTCATACATGCCAAATACAACCTACGGTAGATAAGGTAAGCTCCTAATCTTGGGGATCACGACTCCTAATCCAATCCGGGAAACCACATCCGGGTCTTCACGCACTGCAGTAACTCTTGTTCGAGTCGGACTCAAACACGATTCCTAGGCCGTTATGCACCGCGCCAGCCAAGGGCTGCTCGGCAGATGCATATGGGCTCGATAGAACCTTCCAGGAGCCGGGCCTGGTAGGTCTGATTCGATTGGGCCGTCGGGGAGTGGGCCATGGCAATGGGCCGTAATCTAATCCCGACAGCTAGCCCCGAGACTCAAGCGGAAGGACTCACTAGAGTGGGGTCTTCCTCTTGAGACTCAAGTCACGAAGAGGGAAATCTTGTCTGCTACAAAGACGCAGTAGCGGCTTAATCGAACAGTCATGGTTCAACCGAACAAGACTTGTTCGGGGTCAACAGACCGACCGAGACCGAGCAACTCATTGCGTCGAGCGAGAACGACATCCGCTCGAAAGCAGGCGCCACCTTCAATGCATACATCGAAAAATAGCCGTTAGCGGCACTCCAACCAGAACTTCCTATCGCCAAGAAGGAAAACAAAGCGACCGTTTCACCTAGCCGTTGCAGTAAAAACTAGCCGTTTGTGACAAAACCGTTGCAGAGCTGCCCATACGGGACTATAAAAGTACCCAAGCTGCCCATGCCAGCCATACGCTCTCACGCCTTTCCTCTCTAAGCCCTAGTTCCAACCACGCTCAGCATCGAGCACCCAAACTCCACCACCAAACCTGCTTGTCCAACTCTGGGAACCGCTATGGCCAAGTTCACCGGCACTAGCTTGACCGAGGAGGACCTGAAGGTCTGGGAGGAAGAGGGCCACATTGACACCGTAGCTGGAGGCTGCCCGGAGAGGAGGATACTCCGAGCCGCCGAGGAGAATTGTTACCTTGAGCAGTTTTGCTTTGTTGGGTTGAGGTCTCCCGAGAGCGACTTCGACGAGGCCTTCTTGAACATCAGCGGATTGGAGGTGGCGAACCTCAATCCGAACTCCATCCTCCAGATGGCCGTCGCACACCGGCGAGGGCTATCTGGCATCGATCCACCGGTGGGCTGTTCCTCCACTATTACATGTGACGAGGAGCAGCTCCGCCGCTTCAGCCACTGGGTGCTACTACCTCAAGCTCAGGCCACCGCCGACGACGCGCCACCCTCGCCCCCATTGCTCGACTCGATGGGCGCGTGGTGGGTGAGGTGGTTCTCTGACAAGCGAGCGGGCGACAAACAAACTTCGTCTTCACCGGAAGGCATCGGCAAAGGAACCCCAATGCCTCGGTCGGAGATGTCCGCCGAGGATTGGTACGACAAGGAAGATCGCCTCCTCGTGAGCCTCGGGCTCCACAGGCGAGGAGATCATCTGGGACTTCACAAATAATGTGGTCCGTCTGGCTGCGGAGGAGGTCCTATCCCTTCTACAAGATAGAGGGATGGGAAGACATCACAAGGGAGAGCACAGGTAAGTGCCTTTAAGACTCAACCCCTTCATTGATCATTTCGTCCGAACAGGAATTAACGACTCCATCTGTCCGGGCAGAGAAGCCAACCGACGCATGGGTGACCGAGCGGGTCGACGCCATGCTGAAGGCGGCGAAGAAGGACGGGGAGGTTACCGGCGAGGTGGCGTACACCTGCCCGCGCAACGTGCTTGTCCGCACAGACGAGGTAAATCACTTACCCTCAGCCTATTTTGCTAGACTTGCAATGCTAATGTTCGCTTCTCAAAACACGCAGGAGGACCAGCTGATCCTTGGAGGGATCGTAGAGGAGCTCTCCGGGTCTGAGAAGGAGAAGGCGAAGAAGGGCAAGGCCAAAGTAGCCACAAAGCCCAAGGTGGCGGCTGAGCCGACGCGGAGCTCACCGCGACACGGCGGCCGCCAGCCGTCGAAGAGACCACCCGTGGCGACGGAGGCGTCGAAAGCGCACCAAGCGGCGCGCGGTCGCCCCAAGATGGGAAGAGACCAAGTCCTCCCTCCTCGCCGAAAGCAGAGCGACGAAGAGGTAAAGACCATGGCCCTCGGCTTAGGCGTTACACGAAGCTCACCTCGCCGCATGGATCGGCCGCAACAGTCGCCGAAAGCGTAGAAGGCTCGAAGAAAAAGTCGCACGCAAGGAAAAACTTCTTCTGCTGCGAGAGGAGCGCCACTTACCAGGAGCCGAGCTCGTCGCCGCTAACACCCGAGGCCAAGGCGGAGAAGCCGCCGAGGAGCCCCCGAGGAAGAGCGGAAAGTTCCGCGAAGAAGATCAGATCAAGCCTTCCACGGCGGTATGCAAAAATTGATCTTTCGATGCTTTATTTTCCTAACCGCGTCAAACTTAACGATCGTCTCCTTTTCATCAGCCGCCCAAGAGGAGATCGCCACAGACGACGTCGAGGAGGCACTCGAGCGGTCGCTGCTGCCCGAGCATCTACATGGCGCGTCACGGGCAGTGAGGCTGGCGAGCCTCAAGGACAAGCTGGCGGCGTGGAGCCTGCTCCCGCCGGGCTCCAAAGCGAATCGATCGATGCGCCAAAGGCGCGGTGGAGCAATTGGAGGCGAAAGTGGCGGCTGGGCGCCACGGACTTGGGCCAAGGCGATGGCTCGAAGCTGCCAGTATGGACCGAGCAGCCGGTCTGCCAGCACTTCGTCGCAGGGTAGCTCACCCCGAGGCGACGGATTCTGGCGGCAGGTGAAATTCCGCCGCCCGAGGAGCAGGAAAGCCCGTGCAGGTCGAGCAAATCGTCCTGCCCGTGGAAACGACAGCGCCACCCAGCGGAGTGGCTCCGGCCTCGCCCGAAGACGTTCGGGCGGAAGAGAAAGAGGAAGGGGAGAGGGAGCGCGGAGATGAAAGTGCTTCGCCCGTCGCTCCTGCTCCTGAGAAGATGCTCTCCGGCGGGAAGGAGCGGACAAGACGGCGACGGGAACAACGCACCCGTCTCATCCCGCACGAGCGGGGCTTCGTGACGCATGGCCTTGAGGATCGCCTGCGCCGCGGATTGAAGCAACAACTTGGGAAGGTAAACACCAAGACCGCGTCTAGCTCAATTGGGTAGCTTTACCGCAAAGGAGGCTAACTAGTCTTCTCTCTCAAGTCTTGAAGGACACCATGGAGGAGCTCGAGGACGGCGTCACCATCGAGCGGAGCGCCGTACTGGCGTCCCTTCGGGAGCACCTCCGGACGAGGGAGTCCGAGGCGGGGCCCTCTGCACCAACCCAAAGTCGAAGCCGGCTGAAGGCGAAGGTGAGGAGGCTCGAAGTCCAACTGGCCGAAGAGAGGCGTTCCTGCGAGTCTCTCCTAGGAGAGGCCGAGGAGCTTCGCGCGCAAGCCATTAAGGCGAGCACAGCGGAGGAGAAGCCGGGCCGCACGAAGTGGCTTGAAGAGCAGCTTGCCGACGCTTCCCAACGGCGGGACCAGCTTGCGGCGGAAGCCAAGAGACTCAAGGCCCAGCTCGACAAGGAAGAGCAGACTTCCGCAGGTCTCCAAGCAAAAATCTCAACCCTGTGGGCTTCACAGGGAGAGATCGAGGAGATTCGCGGGATGGCGGTGAGGGCGATCACCGCAGAGAAGAAGGTCAAGGAGCTGGACGAGCAGCTCAAGACGGCCGAAAGCAATGAGTCACCAGAGCGAGGCTCGACCGATCAACAAGGCCAAGACCGAGGAGGTCGAGGCCATCCGGGCAGAGGCTGCGGCGCAAGCCAAGCGGAGCAAGGAGGAGATCGAACGCCTCCGAGCTGAAGCCCGGGAAGGAATCAAGGCTCAGGGCGAAGTCGTGCGCCTCAAGTTAGAAGTTGAGGAACTGAAGGAGCAGCGCCTCAACTAAGAGAAAAGCGAACAGCGCTAAGAAGTTTAAGAAAACCGGTAGAGCGCTCTGCCTAACTCCCAGCCCCCGTTGTGCATCTGCTTCGAAAACCTGAGTTTGCGAACCCGAACAGGTGCACAAGAGAAAGAGCGACACCCTAGCCCCCGGTACGGACGATGCTCGAGAACCTAAGCTTGCGAACTCGAGCACGTGCGTAGAGAGATAGAGCGACACCCGTACCTTGCTCGATTTGTTCCATAGCCTGCTCGTTAACGTAAGTTGGGCAATTCCGAGAGTAACCGAACAAGGAAAGTGCCTCTGCCGCGGGGGGCTTACGAGAGCAGGCTTTGCCAAGTGGTTCGCGCCGAGCAGTAAGTGCCTCTGCTGCGGAGGGTTTACGAGAGCAGACTTAGCCGCAAGGTGGAAAGGCCGTGTTACGCAACCCTGAGTTTAGGAATTTATCGAAACTAGATACGGGCAGGGAAAGATCCTGAAAAGTGCGGAGCCAAGAGTTCGCCAGGCCGGGCAGCCATCAAGTGTTACCAGAAGAAAGTAGTCTGAGAAGACAAGTAGTGAAAAGGGCACAGAGGCCGCGAGAATTCACTTAAGAATTGGATTGAACTTTTCATGGTGCCCGAGAGACTTGGACGAACTAAGGCGCGAAGTTTACAAAAAGCGCAGGGCTAAGCAAACAAAGAAGACCTACACAAAGAACTGACGAAGCTGGTCGATGTTCCAAGTGCTGGTCGCTGTTTCATTGCCAAAGTAAACGACCCGGGCGAAAGCGTAAGAAACGACCGTGAATGGGCCCTCCCAACGGGGAGTCAACTTGTTGGCATTGGACAAGTTCTGGACACGGCGCAGAACGAGGTCGCCCGCCTTCAAAGCCCTTGGTCGAACTGACTTGGCAGCGTGCCGGCGAAGATCTTGCTGGTAACGTGCCATTCTGACTTGTGCCCGTTCGCGTGTGCCTTCGAGGAGATCGAGATTGAGGAGGCGCTCTTGCTCATCGTCAACTAAGTTGACTGAGCTCGTGCGAGGCGAACCGAGTACGATTTCGGCTGGCAAGATGGCTTCTGCACCATAGACCAATTGGAAAGGAGTTTCCCCGGTCGCCCAGCTGGCCGTAGTGCGAACTGCCCAGAGGACGGAAGGAACTTCGTCAACCCAGGCCTTGTTGTGCTCGCGGAGAGCAGCGAACACCCGCCGTTTGATACCCTGGACGATTTATCCGTTAGCTCGCTCGACTGCTCCATTGCTCTGTGGATGCGCCACGAAGTTAAGCGGCGAACCTTGGTGCCCAAATTGTTCACGAGATTCACGGAATAGCGCGCAAATCGGGTACCGTTATCCGTGATCGCCTTATGGGGATTCCAAAGCGTGTGACCACGTTGCTTTTGAAAAGCGCGAACACTGTTTTGGCGTGAAGAGGCGACACGAGCTCGCCTTAATCCACTTTGTAAAAGTGTCTATGGCGACGAGCAAGTGTGTATAGCCCTTGTACCCCTTAAGGAATGGGCCGAGCAGATCCGGACCCCATGTGGAAAAAGGCCAAGATGGGGGATTGTTTGGAGCTCTTGGCGGGCTTGTGTGCCTTCCGGCGTGAAATTGGTAAGCCTTGCACTTAGTCACGATGTCCGGGCATCTTTGTAATGGGCCAATAATAGCCCATGCGAAATGCTTTGCCGACCGGAGTTACGAAGGAGGCGTGGTTGTCATGAGCACCCCTCGTATGTCCCTAAGAAGGAACACACCTCTCATTGCGAGATGCACTTGGAGAGAACTCCCGAGCACCTTGACGGTAAAGGATGCCATCCACAAGCTTGTATGGAGCAGACGCCTTGTAAGCCGGGAACGCCGGCCGTCATCAGGCGGTCCCATCGCAAGGTACCGGACAAATGGCGTTGTCCAGTCCGCAGCCTGCTCGATAACGGAGACAGCACCACCTATCTCTGTTGCCTCGTCCGGAGACGTGATTGAGGGCTTGTAAAGGTGCTCGACGAGCACCCCTGCCGAAGCAGGTTCGCGTGAGGATCCAAACTTGATAGTTGGTCGGCCGAAGTTGTCCTTCCGGCACGAAGAGCACCGAAAAATCGAAAATGCCGCCCAACTTCCTCACTTCAACCAGTATCGCGCCATTGAGTCATCGCAGACCGATACTCCTTGTTAACCCGATTGATGACCACCGTGAATCTCCTTCACGAGCTAGCCGTTGGACACCAAGCGACTTGCACGCTCTTAGTCCAAATGAGGAGGGCCTCGACTCGCTGCGGCGTTGTTAGTCGCCGCAAAGTGTAGTTGGATAGAATATCGGAGTTGCTCTCCTTGAGGAGATGAGAACAAAACCAGCCCCCGAGTTTCAAAGGCGCGAGCCATCGAAAAACATGGTCCAAGAGGGTTCATCAGTCGCTCGGGAGCTTCACGAGATTTGGCGGCAAGTCCATTCAATGACAAAGTCGATAGGGCTCTGTGACTTAATAGCGATTCGAGGCGACAAATAACAGATCAAACTCGCTAGTTCCATTGCCCACTTAGCTATCGTCCGCTAGATTCCTTGTTCCGTAGGATTTCTCCCGAGAGGGGCGTGGTCGGGACCAAGATTTGATGCGGGAAGTAGTGGCGAAGCTTCTGGAGGACATGAGCAAGGCGAGAGTAGCTTTTGGACCTCGTGGTAACTTCCTTTGATCCGTGAAGTACCTCGCTCACATAATAGATTGGTCGTTGTATGCCTTTCCTTTCGACCGCCAAGATCAAGCTCACCGCTTGTGGCGTGCAACCTAGGTACAACAGAGCCGCCGCCATGCCGCTGGGTAGTCAGACGGGAGGATTGGACAGTATCGCTCAGATCTTGGAAGGATCTATCGGCTTATACATCCCTCGAAACCATTGTGCTTGCGCAGGCCTTAAAGAAGGGCAGCCAGCGTTTTGACGGAAAATAAATCTGCTTAGAGCAACCATCCGCCCGTGAGACTTTGTACCTCCTTTACGGTAGTTGGAGCTGCATATTTTCAATGGCCTCGATTTTTTCGGGGTTGGTAGAAATACCTTGTAACCAATAACATAACCGAGCAACATTCGGATCGAACACCAAAGGTACACTTCTCTGGATTTAATTTTATTCGATGCTGGTGAGATTACGAAAAGTCTCGGCCAGGTCTTTTACATGATCTGGAGCAAATTTGCTCTTTACAACTATGTCGTCGACATAGACCTCCGAGTTTTTCAGCATTGCTCGGGAATGTCTTCTCCATTAAGCTACCTGAACGTGGCACCAAACATTGCGCAGACCGAAAGACATGGTCATTATAGCGAAAGTGCGAAGGGGTGATGAAGGCGATCTTCTCTTCATCCTCGGGGAGATGCTTATTTGGTGATAACCGAGTAAGCATCTAAAAACTCAAGAGCTGGCATCCATGATCGCATCGACCAATTTGGTCAATCTGAGGCGGGAAGTTGTCCTTAGGACAAGCGGCGTTCAGACACATGTGATCAACACACATCCTCCACTTGCCGCCTTTCTTCTTTACAATGACGGGGTTGGCTAACCACTCGGTGTGATCAACCTCGCGGATGAACCGGCGAAAGCGGTTTGCTGTCGATCTTTGATGATCCTGTTTGAATTCAGCGGCAAGCTTGGCGAACAGCTTTTTGTCCGGCCGACTGACCCGGTTTAATGCACGATGACCTCCCTTGGGACTCGGGCATGTCGATGGCTCGTGCAAACACATCAGTATTAGCTCGGAGGAAGGCAATTAGCTCGCTTTCCTATTTGGGGTCCAGATTGGCCCCCAAGTGAACTGTCTTGGAAGTATCATCAAGGGACAGCGGAACTTCCTTGGTTTCTCCCCCTGGCTGAAGGGAGACCCTAGGGCGTGCAGACTTGGTCTGTGGAACTTCAGGACCGCTCGGCGGGAGCTGGTCGACCAGGGCGAGGGACTGCTCGTCGCAATCCAGAGCAGCCTTGTAGTTGCCCTTGACCGTGATCACACCGTTGGGGCCCGGTATCTTCACGCAATGGTAAGCGTGGTGGGACACGGCCATAAACTTACCAAGAGATGGCCTGCCCAAGATCGCGTTGTACGCGGATGGGAAGTCGACCACGTTGAAAGTGATCAACTCTGTCCGGAAGTTGCTTGGGTTGCCGAAGGTAAATGGCAGGACGACCTGCCCCAACGGCTTGACGGCTTCTCCCGAAACAATCCCATAGAAGGGCATTGCGACTTCCTTCAGCTTAGAACGAGGAATCTGCATCTCGTCCAAGACCTTAGCAGAAAGCAAGTCCAAAGCGCTCCCGCCGTCTACGAGTACACGGCCAACTCTCGCGTTGCTGATGGTCGGGGCGACCACCAGAGGGAGCCGCTGAGGCTTGGTCATCCCAGTGGAGCAATCCTCCTGAGAGAAGGAGATGGGGACCTCGGTCCACTTCATCGATTCAGGCCGAGGTTTTGCCTTTTCAACGTTGTGGACCTCCCGAGCAGTTTCCTTGAGGCTGCGTCGAGAGGTGTAAGCCGAGGAGCCGCCGAAGATGACGGCGGTATGGTTCACGGGCTCTTGATATTCATCATCATCTTCCCATCACCATCGTCGGTTTGGCGCTTGGCCTTACCGGCATCACCTTGTTCGGGCAGGGTGGGCATTGGGCCCTTGCCGTTGTAGAAATCTTCGAGCTTTGCGGCCCAAGTTCTGCAATGGCGTATGTCGTGCCCGTAGTGCTGGTGGAATTTGCAAAATCGGTCGCTTGGACCTTTCTTGCCTTGTCCGCCTCCCTGAGCAGGCTTTTTGCCCTTGTAGTTATTGTTGGGCTTCTTCTGCCCATCCTTGGGAGGAGGTGCGCGATCTATACCGGCGACGGTATTGTTCGCATCACCTTTGTTCTTCTTCTTCTGGGACTTCTTGTCACCAGGGTTGCTGCTGCTCTTCTTCTTCTCATCTACACCAGGTTGGGTGGGCAGCTCGCCCTTGTCAAACGCCTTTTTGTACTGAACACGCTCTGCCTCGTTGGCATAGCAATCAGCCGCCTTGAACAGGTCGTTGGCGGTCCAGGTCTCGTTGATCTCGAGATCCTGGGTGAGCCGCTCGTCGCGGACTCCGTTTTTTAAGGCGCGGACAACGGATTCATCCGAGATGTTCGGGATCGTGTTGCGGATCTTAATGAAACGCTTCACAAAGTTGCGGAGGGTTTCCCCGTTCATCTGGATCATCTGGTGCAGATCATCCTCCTTGCCCAGACGTACGTAACAGCTCTGGAAATTAGCGATCAGAGAGTCACAAAGCTGGTTCCATGGTGATGAAACCCTCCTGGCGATTGAGCGACCCACGTCCGAAGCGGCGCCCTCAAGAACGATCGGAGGTAGTTGGCCATAACGAAGCTCGTCACCCCGGCCGCCATGATGGCCGAAGCGTGATGGAAAGGAATTCCTCCGGGTTACGAGTCCCATTGTACCTCTCCATGTGACCGGGCTTGAACTTTGAGGGCCACCGGACAGCCCGAACCTCGTCAGAGAAAGCCCTGCAGCCCAAAGCATACGACCGCCACCTTCCCCGGCAGAACCTAGTCGGAGAAGACGTTGGTCTGCGGCGCGGAGGAACTCTGCTGAGCAGGATGTTTCGGCCTGGAGAAACTCTCTCCGAGACAATCCACCACGCTCCTTCCTCGTGGTCGCGACGACGCGCTCCTCACGAGGGGACCGTCCGTGGTCATCGCGTGCGCGCTTGCCCCTGTTGTCGCGATGACTGCGAGGACTCGGCGAGCGACGGTGACCACGGGTAGCCTGCTCATGGACAGTGATCCTTTGATGGTGACGAGGGTCACGCGATCGATCGGAGCTGTCCGAACCATTCCGGACAGTTTGGCTGCGCTGCTTGGAGGAGTTGTTAGCTTCTCCTAGAGACTTTAGGCCTTCAGCCAATCGTTCTAGGTTAGAAGCAACGGCATCGCCCATACGAGCGAGGTCGGCCTGGTTGGTGGATCTAATCACCGAAGCCATGGCCGCGAGTCGTTCCCGACTCTGCTCTAGGGGTTCTGGGACCCCCGAGGCATCCGCGTTCTGCCCGACCGGAGTCCGGTTACGCGGGGAACTAACCCGGACAGGAGAGACTTCTGCCGGGAGACTTGGCGAGGGCACGCGAGGTGGGTCGCGACGCGGTCGCTTGCACCGATCGCGGAACTGCGCCACGGTCTGATTGATGGAATCGTCGAGGTTGCGGCGAATGACTTCTTGCTCGCGAGCAGCCAACGCAGCCTCGTCTTGATGCCGAGCAGAGTTAATCTGCCCGACCTCGCCAGCCGCCACAGCCCGTGCGGGATCCTCAGAGGTTCCTACATCGGCCATGTTAATGCTGCGGGGGCCATGCGAAGGTATGCTAGACGGTGTCATCGCTGTGTCTCCACAGGTAGAGTCTACCGACATAGCCTTGGAATCCGATAGATCTAAACCGTCGTAAAGATCATCGGTTCCGTAGTCATCGTCAATGACGGGAGTGCGATCTGCGGCTATCTCTGCCATATAGGCAGAGACCTCCGTACCAGATACGGAAAGTGTTCGAGATCGAACAGATCGATCTGAACTGACAGGGGATGAGACATCCTGTCCTTCTGAGTCGTAACCCTCAGGAAGCATCTCTGTATCGCTGACGGAGTTCGACTTGCTCGATCTGCGTGTCCCCACGGACGGCGCCAGCTGTCGACGATTGGGATATTGACCCAAGTCAACCAAGGTTCTTCAAAGAGGAGATAGGAGACACGCCGAACAACCACGAACAAAGAACGAGCAGAGAGCGGGGGTTTTATCACGGTTCAGCCTCTCGGGAGATAATAGCCCTCGTCCGGCCTTTCTTTATATCAAAGAGAATTACAAGGTGGAACTCGGCGAGATCAGCGAGTCTCGGCGAGTAGTATCTGAAAATCTATCCGCCAAGGGTCCTCTAAACGCCATAGGGGCCCCGCTATATAGTCTGTAACAAACCGACCTACCGAGGGAATATCGGGTAGGGCTAACTACGAGATCGAACGAACTCATACATGCCAAATACAACCTACGGTAGATAAGGTAAGCTCCTAATCTTGGGGATCACGACTCCTAATCCAATCCAGGAAACCACGTCGGGTCTTCACACGGTACCGCAGTAACTCTTGTTCGAGTCGGACTCAAACACGATTCCTAGGTCGTTATGCACCGCGCCAGCCAAGGGCTGCTCGGCAGGATGCATATGGGCCTGGTAGAACCTTCCAGGAGCCGGGCCCCGTAGGTATTCGATTGGGCCGTCAGGGAGTGGGCCATGGCAATGGGCATAATCTAATCCCCGACACCTTTCCTCAGTAACTCTTATGCAAGAACTTTCGACAGAGGACGGAGCGGGCTGGGATGAAAACAAAGTTAAGGCAAGCTTCTATCCCTGCGATGCTCTGGACATCCTTAATACAAGAATTCATCACTCCAATCAGGAAGACTCAGTTGCTTGGCAACACACAAAGAGAGGACGCTAAGTTAGATCTGCATATCATCTACTGAGGGAGGAGAAACAACGGCTCAGAGAAGGGCGTAGAGGGGGTGGAGGATGCTCCAGTAACACTCACATAACACACTGGAAGAATTTGTGGTCTCTAAAGGTTCCGATCAGACTTAAACATCTCCTGTGGAGGGTAGCCCGCAGAAATCTGCCACTGGGAGAAAATCTAATCAACAGACGCATCGTGATCCATCCAACATGTGTACACTGTGGTAAATATGAAGATGATAAGCATACCTTCCTGCAGTGTAAGGTGGCCAAGCAGATCTTGGACGCCATTGATGGCCAGAGTTTCATTA
>CM070544.1:32278223-32380608 GCA_036346415.1 Raddia guianensis
TCACCAACAAGATTTCAGATCTGAGCTCATGAGTCCTGCAAATCCTACCGTCTCTCAGCCAGTCCAACATCACCTTGTTCGCGGCGGGGTTGTCCGAAATCTGGCGAGCCCGAAACGAGTCCCTCTTCCAAAATCAGAGTCCAACGCTGAGAAGAAGTGCCGCCCATGCTAGAATTGGGAATCTCTTCACAATCCTGTTCATTTGGAGACAAAAGTAAGGGATAGTCCGGACCTTGTGAATCTGGTGAGCTCCATATCACCGTGGATGCTGCTTGGAAGGGATGCGAAGGGAGCGCTGTTGTAGCCGCTGTAGCTCGAGACGCGAGGGGGAACTTGAAGGGCGCTGAGGTCCACCTGCTGAGGGGGTGCTCCGAGGCTGAGGAAGTGGAGGCGCACGCTGTTGTTTTGGGCGATGACATGGGCCTTAAGCTTGGAGCGGCGGCGACGGTGATCGAATCGGATTGCCTTTCGATGGTGGAGCTGGTGAATGGGGGGAGGAAGACAGGGGAAAGTGGGCGGACATCATTGAGCTTATCAGGATGCGCCTGAGCCACCTGCCTAGGGCCCTCAATTCGGAAGCACATAGCTTAGCCAAATGGGGTAAAAACTCGGGTACGTCTGGCTTTTGGGTTGAGGATTACCCGATTTGTTTACTACCGTGTATTTTGTCGCGGGATGCGGCGGTTGTAAGAACCAACTCTTTTGAGTAATACATTTAACCTTTCGGTCTCACAAAAAAAAAAACCTACTCATCCTGATTTTGCCATCCGTTCACTCCATTTTGCTGTTATAGGCGGCAGACACATTTAAACAGAAAATCACACGCAAATGCATACCTCACATATAGGCTGTGTTTCTTTCGGCGGTTAGATTACAATCTGAAAAGGTTGTGGTGTTTTATAGAAGATTTAAAGGGCCAAAAAATTATGAAAAAAATATTTTAGAGATCTTTAAGACAAATTGTGCAAAGTTTCAAAAAAATAACTATAAAATATTTCAAAATATAACCATTACAAAAATGACAAATTTTAAGCTGCAGCTTATAATCTGATTATAAGCTGAAAGAAACATAGCCATAGTCACATGATGTTGACCAGAACCCAAAACCTAGGCATGTTGTACTTCCAATAAGACTGCTGAACCTAGGACATATTCCTAAAATTGTCTCTCTTGGAGATTGGGGAACAACACAATGACGACTGTACCTCCATATCACAAAAACTTGACGTTTTAAGGCCTAGTTCTTTTCAGCTTATCAGCTTAACAACTTATCTACGTTTTAAAAAGACATATGCTTTAAGTTTAAAAGCTTTTTCGCTGTTTTGAAGGTAGGTCCTAACGCTTTAAAAAGCAAGTTAAACGAAATGAATACAAATCTCGAGACTACCTCGACATGCTCTCGAAATTCAGTCATTTCAGCCGTTCAGCTAATCAGATCAGTTCAAAAGAACATGACCTTAATGTGTCCTAAGTTAAAGTTTTAAACTTTATGTTCGAAAATATTTTGAACTATTTAAATTAGATACATGAAAATCATATATATATATATATATATATATATATATATATATATATATATATATATATATATATATATATATATATATATATATATATATATATATAGAGAATCTCTGCAGGAGCACGGATCTCTCCGTGCTCCCAACTCGTTTTCGAAATCCGAGATGTCTAACAACTAATCCGAACAGTTGATCTTGTTCGTCTCACTGAAATGTAGCAAGTACCTAAGTTTCGTATTTTTTTAAATTTATTTACTATTTGTTTCCTATTTTTAAAATCAGCCTTCCAATTAGTCGTGGTGCGTCCAAAAAATCAGCCTTCCAATATATATATGTATGTATGTATGTATGTCTCAAAAAGTACTATAATATTATATTTGTTGTGGATTTTATTAATAAATTAATGAGTGGTCAAAATTGCATTTAAAAAACCGTGTCGACATCCAAAACGTAAGTTTTGATGATATGGAGGTAGTAATTCCTGGAGAAGAGCTACAAATATGATTTATAGAGTTCAAAACGTTCTCAGAATTAGCAGTTTCAATACTAAACACATTTCAGAATTAGCAGTTTCCACGCGAAAACACAAAACTATGAATGTACACAGCGGAAAATTTGACAGCTGAAGGAAAAAAAAATACAACTTTCTTCATTCTAAAGATTTGAGGAGCCTGAACAAGCCAGCTGCTTCTCTTATTCGCGAGAATGCGATGCAAAACGCCTGTACCTCAATGAAGAGATCTTGAACTGCAAAAGAGAAAACCATAAAAGAATGTCATGGGCTTCATAGCACACTATTTCAATCTTACTGAAAAAATAGTATCTCAGAAATGATGACTGATTTCATATGATTTAAATGAACATTAGGGGAACAATCTCTTTGATCAAGATTAGCATGCTTCTGTGGTTTTTGTTAAAAAAAACTGGTCAAAACAATCCAGATCATTTTTAAAGCGCTCAGTTAAAGACCCAAAATGACATATTGGAACCTAGGTTTGAGGGAACAGATGCATTATTTCTTACACCTGATCAAAACATCAAAGCTTCAAAAAGAAACTCAAATATGCAATTTTGAAAAAAGGATGAAGACAGTTCGACCTACCACCTAAGTAGAAGCTTTTGGGGGAAATGATATTTGAACCCTGCTTTTAATTGTGTCAACATAGTTACAAATGGAAACACATTTTGTTGGACATACGATAACCATGTATTTTAAATTCCAGCAGTCCAGCACATAAGAAACGAACCATATTACAAACCCAAATTCATAACAGTTTACATTTCTGACAATTGGCAACTAAAACAAGAAATCTCCTTTTCATAAGTTATATTAGCACGACAATAAACATCTCGCTGAACCCCAAGCTTTCAGCAATTAATTGAGTGCATTACAACATGAAGTATTGAAGACAAGTTTAATCAATCAAAATGAAGAAAGGTCACTTCCGCATGCATTTGCAGCATGGGCATTGTTTTTGAAATACAGGGTTAAAAGGCAAATGGTGCCATGAGCATGTCAACATTTTTTTTCCAAGTAGTCATGATGAATTTGTCAAGTACACATAGACCAAACCAACATAGTCGTAGATTGCAGGTAACATGCAAGTTAAAAAGATGGTACAACCAAAAATGTTCTCATAACATCATCATATATTTAGGCCCGTCCAACAGAGAAGAGAGGCTAAATAGAATTGCACTCACTGTATACCTGTCAATTCACATTAACACACTCACCATTTATTATCTTGTTTCGAATGAGACTTTGCAGAAAAACACAAACTAGTCTCACCAGTCTGTTCTGCATATACTTGTCCTGCAAGCAACATCATTAAAAAAAACTTTTGTAAATGTTATGCAAAACGAAGACAGGAAATCAAACAATGCAACATTTTAAAACATTAGGACTATCATGTTCCTTACTCAATTTAGCACATGAAAGAGAGTGAAAAGTCGAGACAGATAGTATGACATATTTAATATCATACAAGGGAAGGAGAGATGAATATTGTTGACAATTGCCAGGGCTCAAGAAACTGCAGCACAGTTTTAAAGAAATCTCAGAGGTCCGCAGATTTCCCCAAACCGCTTGAATTTAACATTTAAATTTGAATTTTGAGCTGTATTCAGTTTTCTTTGGGGTTGATTTTCAAATGGCTACTGCTGTAAACATTGCCAATGTTATGTAAGCAGAGAAATATTTTGCATATGTTGGGTCCATACAATGTAGTACTTCAATTAGTGTTCCAATACTACAGCCAAACCCACCTAGACGGCACCCTGCTATCTGCCTAGATAATTTATCCCATGTTATGTGCACATGGGTCCCAACAGGTATAGGTTAGAGGCTTAGGTCTGCACTGCACATGGTGCTGAAATTACTGTTCATGTATGTGGACAGTAACCCGCAAAAGCAAAGGATCATATCCAGATATGTTAAGAACTTAATGATATGATTAAGATCAGTTGCCATCTATTAGAGATTTCTAAGATAAGAACATATTAGTTTCCATTAGATAATATTAGTTACTTTATTATTATTTTCTTAGGGTCTAAATAAGTCATCGCTATAAAGAGGCGTCATATATCTATTATCAATAAAGCAATGAATTAAAGATCGATCTAATACCAACCGTGCCACGCAGACCTTATCCCCCGCGCCACACCTAACACCATTTTTGCTGGCAAGATCCCCTCCACCGGTGTCCCCAACACCCTCTTTTTTCCTAAATCTTGCCATAGTAGATAAGATTATAGCATTTTGTGTAAGAGCATGTTGTTAATGGCACCAACTATGGCAATAGATATGGGGAAATTACCATGAACGATCTCTTCACCATGCTCAAGGCCACCAGCAAGAAACAAGAGATGACCAACAAACAAGAGATGGCCAAAGTTCTAGACATTATAGTTTCAAGTAAATAGTCGACGGGCATCAACCACACGGCATGCTTGGCATGACCAACTTAAGAGCAAGAGGGACACGCCAGGGCAACACTTGAGCTTGGTGTGCGACAATTCTGCTGCCTGGCAGCTTACGGACGAGTTGTCTCATTAAGAGCGGTGAAGTTGTTATGTGCAAATGGGTCCCAGCAGACATAGGTAAGTGGTTTAGGGCTACATGGCACAGGAATTATTATTCGTGTGCACTGTCGACGTACACAAACAGTAACCCACGGTACCAAAGGATCATCTCAGGATATATTAGGAAGTTAATGATATGATTATGGTTAGTTGCCATCTACTATTTATAAGATAAGATCGTGGTAGTTTCCATTAGATAAGATGCGCTATTCTATTAGTTGCTTGATTGGTAATAGATACATGACGCCATTTTATAGAGATGACTGATCTGGGAAACTAATAAAATAATGAATAAAAACTGACTAGCACCAAGCACCTTGGTGGACACTGCACATTGACTTTGACACATACAATAAAAGAACCTACTCTTGTCTATAACACAATCAAAACTTGGTTGAGGAAAATGTACATAACTAGGGATATTCCAAAGGATCATTTAGCAAGCTACAAAAAAAATCAAACACCCAATGTTATAGAACACACTCAACTCCTTTTAGTTTAATGAATCAAACAAATGCAATTCTTTATCATCAATTTGTATTGCAGAACAAACCTTATGAATCATGTTTACTATAATAATCCATGATGAACACATATAAATTTCACCAAAAAATGACTTACATGACTAGGAACAAACCTTGATGTTTTGACAGGACCGGATACAATTTGAGATATAGTCATGAATGAATCCTGGCGGTAGTTCTACTGCAGTAGTAAGCCTGTTAACAACTTCCATTGAATGTAGACTCATTTCCATGTGCACAAGAATATCAAAGTAACTGTCAAACCAAATAAAGTGCAAAATGTTATGTGGAAAATAACACAGTAGTTCAAAAAAAAAAATGGAACAAACGAAACATTTGTATACATACGCATCCATGTCAGGAGAGTTAATCAGCTTTGAAAGAATGTCAACAGCAATGAGTGGATTATGTTCAACAAGGTCCTGAAATGCAAATGTCAGACCAACTCGAGACATCAAAGGACTCAACATCTTGTCAGAAGCTAGTACATACAGGGAGCTTCTGTGGTGTCATCCCGCAATGATAAACTAGCTTCCAGTCCTTTGCTAATTCTAGCACAACTTGCTGCAAGAAATTATGAATCCATCAAGCATGTGAAACATTCCAATCGCACAGGATAATAGCTGAGACTAGTGGCCACTAAAAGGCAACTGTTGTTTCCAGAAATACGAGAATAGATGATGGCCACTAAAAGGCAGCTGTTGTTTCCAGGAATACCAGTAATATTTCCTTTTGTAGTCATACCATTGACATTCCTATACTGTTGGGAGAGAGGTGGGGATCACTTAAGAGGGGACATGAGCCAAGAGGGAGACATGAGCCATGGCTAAGGAGAACAATCAGAGGCTGAGGGGGGCCAGCAGCACTACCAAACCGTAGCAATGTCATTGCCGACAGCCGCCTGCAGTCCCAACCTCATTTTGCTACAGCTAGGGATAGGAAACACCAATTAACATTTTTTTCCCAATCGAATATTCATATCCATATTAAAAATAAGGATATGAATATGTTACAAACTTTTTCCATTCGAATTGCTAACTTATCCATAATATTAGTATATGTAGTCCAAATCAATACTTTAGTGTGAATTTTATCCTAAATATTACTTTATCAAAAATATTAGTTCAACGAGTAATTGAGTATTAATAGTTCAGTGTGATTATGCTCGTTTTAAATGATATAATAAATTAGAATGTTAATGCAATATGTATAAGCATAAAGTACTATAAATATCTCACAATCATCCAACCTGATGGAGTTGATATGATTCATATTAATTTATAATATTAGATTCATATCTGTATTCAAGAATATGCCGACTCATTCCCTCTTAGAAATGTGGATACAAATATGGTTAATGCAGTATCTGATCCGTTCCGAACATTTTGGTGGCTCCACGGCTCCTACCAGCTAGGTAGATCTTTCACACTTCCCATGTCCTCTAGACATGAGCATGTCAATTGCGGGCGACAATTTGCAACGGCAGCACTTTACTTCCCACCAACTGATATGGGCAGGCCCAAAAAGGATAAGGCCCATGAACAGCAACGTGTGAACAGTACCAATGGGTACTGTAGCACATGGCCCCGCTGCACTTAGGGTTATAGATAGTACCTTATTAGTTTCGCTTTATTAGAAAAGTCTTCTTATGGCAAGTCAAGTCTTTTCTTAGAGTTCAAGTCGGTCTTTTACTTAGAGTCCAAGTCAGTGCTCCCTATAAAAGAAAGGGTCATGTATCCTTTATTTTCATCCAAACAATGAAGTGATTTCGAGATTTAATCTCATAGGCGGTGGCTCCGATAACAGCCAAAGACGTCGCCGACGATAAACGGTCGTCTCTCCCGCGTCAAGGGCTGTATCCCCCTATTGCGTGCTTGCACGTAACAATTGGTATCAGAACCGGACGGTCCTTCGGGACGGCATTCCACTCTGGATACTACGAGCGGCGTGCTTTTGACCTACCCCGTTCGTACCTCTACTGCGAGCACTCAGCAAAGGTTTCCCTTGGTGACCTCGTGGATCTAAAACAAGATGAAGACCGCGTTAGCGACTATGCACGAGTTCCAACGGCTGCTTAGCCAAGCGCCACGAATGAGGAGAGAAGACGAGATTGATGCCTTCATCGTGGGTCTACCTACGACATCGGCGAGAGATGTTCGTCGTGCTCGGCCGCGTGACCTTATAGATGCAATATACTTGGCGCGTGAGGCAGAGCGCGAGGAAGATGCCCGAAAAGTCGATAACTGTCGTAAGCCATACGGCGATCAGAGGTCTTACAACCACCGTCGCATCTCTGACGACAGGCAGACACGTGAAGAGAACAAACCGGACAAGGGTGGTCTTGATCTTGAACTCTACCAGTCCATCATCGACGAGCTACAACACAAGATGAAGATAATAGATGAGGTGACGGCGCGCTCTACAACACCAGCAACTCCAACCACGTCGACGACTGACAAGGCGGCTGACCGGTGCGAAAAGAACTGTGCCGAGGCCATGCTTGGTGAGGTGGACATCGCTGCCAAGGCGGAGGAGCCGCTAGAAATCACAAAGGTCGACAAGGCAAAGGAGCCGCATCATAGTGTGAAGGTCTACAAGGTGGTCAAGGTTGACACGGACAACATCCATGGTTCGTGCGTCTCTCGTTTGAGGGTTCCCAAGGTGACGAGGGTTCCAACAGAACGATGCTATGGAATCCAGCCTATCATCACTCCACGTCTTCATCCATGCCGAGAGCACACTCAACTACCACGACGGCAAGCACACCATCGGCGACCACGATGTCTCCATCACCATCCAATAGAATGCGGACATGCCATGCCAGCGCGGCTACGCCGTGCGCATAGTGATGCGCTTCGACTTCAACTTCGACGTCAAGTTCTCGGGCATCATCGCTTCAACCTTGAGGACAAGGTTGATTTGATGGGGAGGAGTAATGATATGGGCAGGCCCAAAAAGGATAAGGCCCATGAACAGCAACGTGTGAACAGTACCCACAGGTACTGTAGCACACGGCCCCGCTGCAATTAGGGTTATAGATAGTACCTTATTAGTTTCGCTTTATTAGGAAAGTTTTCTTATGGCAAGTCAAGTCTTTTCTTAGAGTTCAAGTCGGTCTTTTACTTAAGAGTCCAAATCAGTGCTCCCTATAAAAGGAAGAGTCATGTATCCTTTATTTTCATCGAAACAATGAAGTAATTTCGAGATTTAATCTCATTGGCGGTGGCTCCGATAACAGCCAAAGGCGTCGCCGACGATAAACGGTCGTCTCGCCCGCGTCAAGAGCTGTATCCCCCTGTTGCGTGCTTGCACGTAACACCAACTCTCTCTTTCTTTCCCTTATGACTTGATGCCTTGATTCTTTCCAACTTTTTTTTTTGAGAATCTTTCCAACATTTATTCTATGAAAATGAGGTTTGGTGGCCCATACAGATTAG
The DNA here is from genome assembly GCA_036346415.1 of Raddia guianensis. Classification (NCBI taxonomy): domain Eukaryota; kingdom Viridiplantae; phylum Streptophyta; class Magnoliopsida; order Poales; family Poaceae; genus Raddia; species Raddia guianensis. The sequence goes on from CM070544.1 coordinate 32,286,786, forward strand.
TTGTGGTGTGAATAGTTCCACATTGCTAGCAGTGGTGAGAAGCCCACTGGCATATAGTGTCGAATGCACAAGAAAAAACATCCTAGTTAACTCTTTTAGGCAAAATGAGGCCAAAAGCCCAAGTGATGTGCTATGCATACATGGGTCAACACCTTAGGTGGGTTACGCTCTTAGCAACTTTGGCCCAGAATATTATAGATGTACTCCGAGCATCAACCCTTGTTATGCGGATACACGTTGGCTAATGAGTGGACATATGGTACATGGAGGAGCTAGAGTAGTCACTCTATGACGTACAAGCCAACATTGACAAGTACGTATAGCGTGGGTGATTCTAGGCCTCCGTTGTGTATATGATGTGTTGAGGGCATCAATGCATTAAGAATTTGAAGCATAAAAATTTTCTCCTTCCGCACATGTCAATAAATTTTAAAACACCATGTCCTATAAAGCTTTTGCCTAATTGGGCATCTTAATCGTTTGATTGTAATAACCATGTACATATGAATACCATTGCGCATGTCCAAAATTTTTCTAAACCTAGCACTCAGTCCCAACTAAATTGCGAGACCGATGTCTGTGTTTTGAGTAGCACAGAGCACAATGTCATGTGCGATTTGTTATGCATTGAGGTCATCAAGCCCGTCATTAACTACTTGTGTTAGCCTTGATACGGATTGCTTCATATTACCATCTTTACAAAGTTAAGAATAATGATAGAGTCAAACTACCACGATGTATAATCTTGGATGGCTGATCTCCTACCTATATGTGCCTAGTACAATAATTTTTATTCATAGAATTGGATAGGTTCTCTCATAGGTCGGGCTATAAACGAGTCAAGCTCAAGCAAGTGCAGCCTCTTGAGTCTTGAGCTTGAGCATGATACATGATGTAGTCAAGCTCAAGCGTCACTAAGGTGGAGGTCGTGTTTTGAGTTAGGACCATGCCTACAAAGGCTTAGCAAGCAGATTAAGAGCTTGTCAATCCATGGCGTTGGGACCAACCCTCATCTACGAGGTAGATCTCCTTCGACACAAGTAACCAACGGTCATGCCTTTGTTGCCTGCATCGACACGATCGTCTTTCCCTACTTTACCGTTGAGTGATTCTTCTTGAAGACAAAAAAACATTGAGTTGGGAGCATAGAGTCGAAGAAAGAATGGAGTGGCTAGAGGTTGAGGAATCTATTCGCAAGCTTGGGTGGAAGCTTGAGGCTTGTTTAAGACCAAATTGAGACTAATAAGAACCAAGCTCAAGTAGCTAGCCTCATATTTTTTACATCCCTAGTCAACGAAATACGGTTACCTAGAACTCAATTGGATCACGTTTATAATGTTATGGCATGCTATATCAGTGCTTCCCTAAGCAAGACTAAGAATTCAAAGCATCCATAATATGCATAAAAGGTCATCTTGTATATTTTATGAATATATATCCAAGGTTCATCGTAGACAATATGAGGGTCCCTGAAGTAAAGTTCAAGTGTGCAACAAACATTGAGGCCATCAAGCCACTCAACACCTATTTGTATTAGCCACAATACCTAAGTTATCCTAGGTGCTAGGCTGGTAAGGTGTTGCTGAGGCCAAAATGATTTGAGCGTAAATGTACATCTTAACTGCAATGTGCGACTATTTTGACTTGTGTATTACAACAACAACAAAGCCTTTAAGTCCCAAGCAAGTTGGGGTAGGCTAGAGTTGAAACCCAAAACGAGCCGCCAACAAAGGGAGAAAGAGAAGAAAAAGAAGAAGAACAGGCCAAAAAAGATAGAAGAGAAAACATGTCATAAAGCCTAATCAAGGTTCGGGCACGTGGATAGCTGCTTTCCAAGCACTTCTATCCAAGGCCAACTCTCTCGTTATATTCCAACCTTTTAGGTCCCTCTTGAATGCCTCCACCCAGGTCAAGTTTGGCCGCCCCCTACCTCTCTTCACATTATTGTCACGTCTTATGATGCCGCTATGCACTGGTGCCCCTGGAGGTCTCCGTTGTACATTAACCATCTCAGCCGGTGTTGTACTAGCTTTTCTTCAATTGGAGCTACCCCTAGCCGATCACGTATCTCATCGTTTCGAACTCGATCCATTCTTGTGTGACCACAAATCCAACGCAACATACGCATCTTTGCGACACTTAATTGTTGAACATGTCGTCTTTTAGTAGGCCAACATTCTGCACCATACAACATCGCAGGTCTAATAGCCGTCCTATAGAACTTGCCTTTCAGCTTCTGTGGTACCCTCTTGTCACATAAAACACCAGACGCTTGACTTGTGTATTATTATTTAAAAAATGTACAAATGTATTTATATGATATATTTGTCATTTCATAGAATAAAACATATATTTTATAGAAATTATTTCATATAACCATATAATAAATTAGTTATTCAACGCTTAAGACCTTGTAATCACCACCTAGCAAGCCACCTAGGTCCTCCTAGACCCACTTAAGTCCGCCTATCGGACGCCTAGGGCCGCCTAGTTTGGTTGACCACCTAGGCCTGCATAGGGAAAAAGCGAGGCGGTATGCCACCACCTAGTGCCTAGGCGCCTCCTAGGGGAACACAGCTCAATACGCAACTTCAAAATACCATCCTTTTCAAGTTAGCTATAAGGTAAAACTATAAGGTCCTCATATAGTGCTAGAGCTTATTTTCATGATTGTGGGATTGGGCCTATACAAAGGATGATAGAAGTTTGTTCCAAATGGTCCTACGTTACATATCAATCCTCCTAGGGAATAGCTACAATTCAAAACAATTATGATGTGCGGAAAGCTTCCGAAATTTGCCTGAACGTGATAGTACTAGATCTAATGCCCGATATTGAAAAGAGACACCATTGGGGATCATCAAACCACTTATTCATAACTTGTATTAGGCATGATACACATTGCCTTTTCCTTCCATCATAGCCGAGTTTAGGGTGGTGATGTGGCCATACCATAGCGAGGTCTATCCCAAGATAAGTTTCATCAATGTGATTACAACTAAACTCTTAAAGTAGCTCATAAGGCACGTGAGCATGTGTGCATTCAAGAAGCGAACAAAGGTTTTTGCCATAATCCATTCCAATGGATGTCATTGGTCTCCTAACCGAGTTCAGGGTAGTGATGGGCCATACCACAGAGGTCTACGCCAAGTTTGATCAATGTGATTATGACTAAACTCTTAAAGTAGCTCATAATGCACGTGACCATGTTTGCATTCAAAGAGTGAACAAAGGTTGTTGCCATAATCCATTCCAACGGATGTCATTGGTCTATCCATGCTCTAACTAGCCAAACTTGGCTACCAAAATTAATAGGATAGACTATGAGAGTTTCAAGAAGTCGGTTCACTTAATATGACTTGTTTTTTAGAGCTTTGATAAGCGGATTCGAGATTTTGTAGAAACGTGTTCAATAAGCGAAAGCATTTGGCTTTTGGATATGACAATAAGCCATAAGCTAACGTGAACATAGACAAGCAATAAGCTACAAGAACTCTGCCATACAATGAAGAGAAAAGGATATCATTAGGTAGCTTTTCATCTTTAGAACAAAATCAAAGTGTCGTATACATTACAACCTAACAATTATGCTAATGTAACCAAGTGAAAATACGAAATAACTAAAGTCCGACGATAAGAAATTCTTATTTCCTAACTTTGGGCCCCATTTAGAACAAGGGAAATTTTCCCAATTCTGGTAGGAATTCCTATGTTCCTAAAAGGGCCTTCACATTGGCAACAACTCTATGATCGGGTCGGCCTTTTACCACTTTTCCCCTTGCGCCTGCTGTAGTACTTGCCAAAGGTGTCTTTAATAGGCAGATCTATACATTTCTGTTATGGTATATATGTTAAATATTATCATTAGACAACAAAAGGATATTAAAAACTAGGATACTTACCTTAATGGGCTGCATAAAGGTAGGCACCTTAGAATAAAAAAAAATGATAGGTATCAACGTTTTAAATGCACTAGCAGTCTAATAGAGCAATAGACCTATTAACATGAAAATATTTTACAGATAGACTAGCAAGATATTTCCTATAATGGACTAAATCAAAAGGTGGGCAGCGTAGCATAAAGAAATGATTGCTACCAACATTTTAATTGTACGACAATCTAGTAGAGCAATACACCTATTAAGGCGAACGCAAGTCTATAAGTAGCTTAAGCGCAACTGATTTAAATTAGTGATTAAATTATTTCAATCTCATCGATGTACGTGGTAAAAATAATATATGATTACCAAATTTTAGTATTTTGCTATCCCTATTTTACCTATTAAATCAAACCTTGTCTAGTCAAGCTCTTCAGTTGTGGCAGCATTCACCAACATGTATCCTATGGGCAATCCTTTCCACATCACCTTTATTTTTTTAAAAAAAAAATTATTCCAATATCCCCACAGCATCTCTCTAGGTCCTCTTACCACCAGCATCATTGATGCAACCTCAATGTCACCTAGACGTCCATGGCTCACTTGTTGTGTCACAAGTAACCTCAAGACCTTGGCCAATTAGGGAAGGAAGCCTCAATTTGCCTTGCCTGACCATGCCTTTGCACACTATAGCTTGTCATCAGCCGCACAACGACCGCACACCAGCTTGTTCCCTGATTGTCAATTCCTCCAATACTCACAAAACCATTCCAGCATCATGCCACCTAACAATGGCAATTGCCTCACGTGCCCTCGGTAGAAGGGTTCACTATTGGTTACCACCATGGCACCACCACCAAATCCACCATTGGCAATGCCTCCATCCATTGTAATCATCGACTTCACCATATTTAGGAAAAAGATCAGGACGGTGGCTTTAGTTAAAAAGAAGAGGTAAGGTAGACAAGGAGAAGTGTGTGGAGCGGAGGCCCATTGGAAGCTGCAGGCCTTATCGACTTTTTGCACTTTGAGGTGGGCCCTATTAGCAAGGTCTCTAGAATAGGATGACTGCCACGAGCAGCTGCACAAACTAAAATGTGCACACCTATTACCTACCCAAGTGTGCGCCATTTGGCAACCTCACACTTGCGATGATTAATTGTAGAAGGAATTCCTTATTTCCAACAAAAACTTAACCTTATCCATGATTTCCATCAAGATTTTTAAACTTCACTATTTACAATCACCTCTTAAACTTCCCCTTAATACCATTATTGACTGGTCAAGCCATGACGGAGTTGCATGAAGACAATTATGACCCCACCTTTTTAATATGTTACAAAATATAAATAAAAAATATTTTAAAAGTGTAAAATTAATTAAATTATGTGAAAAATTTATGTGGAATCATAAATATATGTCCCCTAAATTTTAAAGTGAATTTAAAAATAGTATGTAAATTTTATTTTATAAATAATAGTACCAACCATGTCTAATGAAAATGAGATGATAAATATTAGAAACATAGAAAATTATGAAATTTGAACAACAAATAGAACATTATTTTACATACACCAGAAATTTGAATCCCTCAATTCAGAGTTAACATGCAGGAGATGCAATGTTTCAAAATTTTCATATGCAGAAATTATGGAAGGAGAATTTGGGCCATTAATCGAGTTTTCTAGCGGCTTAATCTAACGGAGTTAGCAGTAGTGGCATTGAGAGAGTCCAAACATGGTGGCAACTGGCAAATAATGAAATTCAAAAATCTTGATGACAGATCGTGGAATCAGCTAAGTTTAATTGGCAGATAAGTAATTCTCTCTTATTTGCAACATCAGCATGCCATTAACCAAACCACAGAAAGGACATAGACCAATTGGAAGGTCGAGCCTACATAAAAAAGGCATTTTTAACATAATAGCTCAGGTCATACTGTGTAACCTTGCTTATATATTATGTTAGCAATACAGACAAATGTAAACAAGTAGCTTAAACAACTGAATAGAAGGGAAATAGTATTAAACAATTATCAAAGAGAGGAAATTATATCGATGATTTGTGTAAAAAAGTGCAGTTGTAAGAGTTTGAAAGTGACAAAACAATCTACCTCCAGGATAAATAAAATCCTAATTTCATGCATGGAAATGCATTGGGATATCTGTGATGTTTCCTTAGAGAGTAAGAGTAGAATAGAACCTCCTGTTGTGCAGGTGTAAGTGGACCTTTACAGGCTCTTCCGACCAAATCTCGGATTGCAGCCCCTCGGCTGGTGTCTGCACACATGTTATTATCCCATAACAGCTCATGGCTGTTGTCCAGGTTCAGCCACTGCAACTGTAAATTTATTCAGAAGTACATTCATGTTCAGAAATGAGAAAATATATATATAAAAAAAAACAGCTCTTAGTCAACAATCTTACCTCCCCTTCAAGTATTTCAAGTCTCGGGGGAGGTGGGCGTATCCATTGCGGAGCCAATCCGTTGAGTGGTGTTTGCTGAAGTAAACTAACAACCACATTATCTCTATTTGGTTTGGCTGCTGATACCCTAGTCATAATGAGCGAGAGAACTCGGTTCATGATTGGACCAACAAAATGAACTCCCAAGTTGTCGATGTCCATTAGTAGCCATTTCAAGGAGATGAGAAAACATACTCTGATGAATCATCACGGCTTTGAGAAACATCTGGTTCAGGAATAGCACTTCTAACAGTAGCAGCTCTGAAACTACTAGTGGATGGCTGGGGTTGTACAGCATTGCAGGAGTATTTCCTTTCAAGTTTCTCTCTCGGAAGTAAGACCTATAAACAGATGTCCTTATCAAGCGACACGACATATACTTAGTATTACTTAGACAGTTTCATAGCAACTGTGTACAGCTCCATGATTATATGAATGTAACATCATATATATGTATGAATGTAAGATCATATACCTGAGATTCGTAAGAAGACTCCTTCATGTAATCTTCAGTAGATTGTTTCAGGATCTGAACAAAGGAGAACACAATTATCATATACTCCCTCCAAAGACAAATACATATAAATTTGGAAAACAATCCCCAAAATGCAACTTTGCCCACTAATTACTATTAGTTTATTTAAAAACCTACCAAACTATGTTATTATGAAAGTATTTTTCAGGACAAATCTTGTCAGGGTGACCCCTAATGGAGATCCTCGCTATGGGTTAGTGTATGGGCAGCAGGCTAGGCCCACACCCGTGCCAGATCAATCCTAGATCGGCACAGGTGAGGCTAATTAGCCAGCTGATCTCTCTTTACTCTATCTTTTGATTAATTACCATATTTAGCTTTCCTAAATTAGTTATTTCCATATTCTAGAGTCCTGATCGGTTGAGTCTTGTAAAGCCTTTAGTCAGCTATAGATAGGCTTTGGTTTGGAGGAATAAAGCAGTAAATTCCAGGGTTATCCCTTTCTTTGCCTTCTGCCGTGCAGCGCATCGGGCATCTGGAGCGCCAAGGGCCTCTTGATCTCCGATCGCTCCAGAGTTGGGCAATTTTTGATCCCAAGACGTGACAATTTTTGTATCAGAGCAGCAGGCAACCCACACATCAGCATCAACCGCTGCCCACACACCATCAGCATCAACCGCTGTCCCTGTGAAACCCAAGGCAGCCAACATCTTTACTATTGCCCAGGTGGCTCCCAAGATCTTTAAACGCCTCATTCCAAATGAGATGGCAGAAAGACGAAGGCATAATCTTTGCTTTAACTGTGATAAGCGGTGGGTAAAAGGCATACATGCAAGAAACCTTTCGCTATACTAGCTACCAATGATGAGGAAGAGGAAGATGAAGCAGAGGAAGGGCACATATCCCTTCATGCTATTTCTGGGGGTACACATAACTGATACTGTTACGTGCAAGCACGCAACAGGAGATATGGCCCTTGACACGGGCGAGACGAGCTGTTGTCAAAGCTACCGCCTTTAGCTGTTATCGGAGCCACCGCCTATGAGATCTAGATCTCAATTTTACTTCATTACTTGGATGATAATAAAAGATACATAATCATCCTTTTTATAGGGAGAACAGACTTAGATCTTAAGAAAAGATCGACTTGAACTGTAAGAAAGGAATTGCTTGAGCTCTAAGAAACTAGTCTCTAATAGATAGAAACACATCTTAAATTAACCGAAACCTAGAGCCACGCGCTACAGTACCCGTGGGTACTGTTCATGGCCCATTTGGGCCCTATTGGACCTACCCATAACATTGCTCCTCCCCTTCAAATCAACCTTGTCCTCAAGGTTGAAGCGATGAAGCCAAAAAAATTGACATCGATGTTGAAGTCGAAGCGCATCACCATGCGCACGGCGTAGCCGCTCTGACAAGACAAGTCCGCATTCCATCGGATGGTGATGATAGAGGCGTCATGATCGCCGATGGTGTGCTTGCCTTCGTGGTCGCTGAGTGTGTTCTCGGCATGGATGAAGACTCGGAGTGATGATGGGCTGGATTCCATGTCGTCGTTCTGTTGAGACCCTCGTCACCTTGGGAACCCTCAAACGGGAGACGCACAAACCATGGATGTTGTCTGTGTCGACCTTGACCACCTTGTCGACCTTCACACTATGATGCGGCTCCTCTGCCTTGTCGAACTTTGTGATTTGTAGCGGCTCTTCCGCCTTGACAACGACGTCCACCTCACCAAGCATGGCCTCGGCACAGTTCTTTTCGCACGGGTCAGCCGCATTGTCAGTCGTCAACGTGGTTGGAGTTGTTGGAGTTGTAGAGCGCGTCGTCACCTCATCTATTATCTTCATCATGTGTTGTAGCTCACCGATGATGAACTAGCAGAGGTAAAGATCAAGACCACCATTGTTCGGCACGCGTCCGCCTGTCATCAGAGATGTGACGGTGGTTGTAAGACCGCCGATCGCCGTATGGCTTACGATAGTTATCGACGTTCCGGGCATCTTCCTCGCGCTCTGCCTCACGTGCCAAGTATATTGCATCTGTAAGGTCGCGGCCGATCACGACGAACATCTGTTGCCAATGTTGTAGGTAGACCCACGATGAAGGCATCAATCTCGTCTTTTCTCCTCATCCGCGGCGTTTGGCTGAGCAGCCGCTGGAACTCGCGTGCGTAGTTGCTGACGCGGCCTTCACCTTGTTTCAGATCCACGAGGTCACCAATAGAAACCTTTTGTGCAGTACTCGTGGTAGAGGTACGAACAGGATAGGTCGAAAGCACGCCGCTCGTAGTACCCAGAGTGGAATGTCATCACGAAGGACCGTCCGGCTCTAATACCAATTGTTACGTGCAAGCACGCAACAGGGGATATGGTCCTTGACGCGGGTGAGACAAGTTGTTGTCAAAGCTATCGTCTTTGGCTGTTATCGGAGCCACCGCCTATGACATCTAGATCTCAATTTTATTTCATTACTTGGATGATAATAAAAGATACATGACCATCCCTTTTATAGGGAGAACAGATTTAGATCTGAAGAAAAGATCGACTTGAACTGTAAGAAAGGAATTGCTTGAGCTCTAAGAAACTAGTCCCTAATAGATAGAAACACATCCTTAATTAACCGGAACCTGGGGCCACACGCTACAGTACCCGTGGGTACTGTTCATGACCCATTTGGGCCCTATTGGGCCTACCCATAACATTGCTCCCCCCTTCAAATCAACCTTGTCCTCGGTTGAAGCGATGACGCCAAAAAAAATTTAGGAATTTCTAACAGATCCTAACAGCCCAGGACTAACGGTGCAACTAGAGACAAGTCCAGGAGCTGAGAAAGCAATTTCAAAGTTTAGGGGATTTCGTGTAAATTGGTACAAGTTTCGGGAGCTACAGTGCAATTTTCTCTACAATTATCATCAATTTCCAACCAGATTTTTGATATTTTTTTGCGTTTGCAAGAAGATGGTGCTAGGGACTAGACATTGATAGCTTTGCGGGACCAATTACAGCAAGGAACTTTCGATGAAAGGTGTGCTATCATCGATGAAATCCTTACTTTCCAGAAGAAAGCTTACTTCCCTCCCTCCTCTCCCCTTGTTCAGGAGGTTTTAGCAGCAGCGCATCTGACCGGTCATGAATGGATTCAATATTGGTTTGCCTTCGCCGTGACTTTCATATACCTCAAGATAAATGCATGGTTAAGGAGTTTGTCTCTTCTTGGCATCTACCAGCGCAACAAAACAGAACAATTACATCCTACATGTCTTTTGCATCCTCTTTCCGGTCCCCACTCAGATTTGGTCGGACATATCTATGGATTTCATCGACGGTTTACCCAAAGTAGGAGGCAAATCCATCATTTTAATGTGGTATGAAGATTATCTAAATATGCTCATTTTATACCATTGGCACATCCTCGTTCAGCCGAGTCAGTCGCACGCGCCCTCTTTAATCAAATCGTACGCCTACACCGTATTCCATCTTCCAATGTGTCTGATCGAGATCCAGCTTTCACATCATCCTTTTGGCTATAATTGTTCCACATAGTAGGCACTTCTTTGTGCATGAGTACGGCCTTCCAGCCCCAAACTGATGGACAGTCCAAATCAGTTAATCGTGTCATCTCTATGTATTTGCATTGTTTGATGGGAGATCGACCAAGGCAATGGTTGGCTTGGGCCGAGTACGGTTACAACACATCATTCCACACCTCGCTTTGGGAGTTTCGTATGGGCATGATCCTCCTTCGCTTCATTCATATGATCTGTCTAAGATTCGTAATGCGGTTGTGGTAGATTCTCTGGTTTAGAGGGACGAATTTCTGTAGGAAATACGAGAATGCCTTCTTCTAGCTTAACAATCGGCCAAGCATTATTATGATGCGCACCATCGTCACTTGGAAGTTCAGCAGAGTGATTGGTTATGGCTGCGTCTTCATCCCCGTCAAGCTACTGCATTTCGGGCAGACATCATACCAAGTTGTCCCCCAATTTTTTTGTCAGTGCATAACAAGATAGATACAGTGGCTTATCAACTTGAGCTGCCTCCTCGGGCCCGAATCCATAGTGTGTTCCATGTAGGGTTGCTCAAACCTTTAAAAGGTGCTTCACGAAAAATGCCACCTCCATTACCACCCGTGCTACATCGTCGTATATTGCCGCAACTGCAATTGATTCTTCGCTCTAGTCGACTGCATTCGGGGTGGCAAATTCTTATCCAATGGTTGCATTCTCCTCCATCAACAGCAACTTGAGAAGCGGCAACTTGGGAATTTGTCGATCAATTCAAGCTAAGTTTCCCAATTTCCAGCTCGAGGACGAGCAGTTCGTCGAGAGGGGAGCTGTCATCACGGCCCCTAAAGGAGATCCTCGCTATGGACTGGTGTATAGGTGACGGGCTAAGCCCACATCTGTGCCAGATCAATCCTAGATCAGCACGGGCAAAGCTAATTAGCCAGCTGATCTCTCTTTAATCTATCTTTCGATTAATTAACATATTGCTTTCCTAAATTAGTATTTCCATATTCTAGAGTCCTGATCGGTTAAGTCTTGTAAAGCCTTTAGCCGGCTATAAATAGGCTTTGGTTTGGAGGAATAAAGCAGTAAATTCCACGGTTATCCATTTCTTTGCCTTCTGTTGTGCAGCGCATCGGGCATCTCGAGCGCCAAAGGGCCTCCTGATCTCTGATCGCTCCAACGGTTGGGCAATTTTGATCCCAAACAGTGAAAATCTACTACGCATGATTTTCATGTATCAAATATAAATATTAAAAGCTAGTGAAAAGATAATTCAAAGCTAAAGTTTCAAAACTTACTGCATTTATCCTAAACCTGACAGATAAGTCTTGATCACCTCCTTGCTATTTTGTCAAGTTGTACAGCAACCATAAAATATCCAGGAAATAAAATAAAGTGTGTGTAAACCCACCCATACATTGTGTGCTGTAGTACTAGTTAGATTACTTAGCTGCTAAGTAGCAACTAGCAAAATCCAATATGTACTCTTTTGATTAGCTAGCAAAGTCGGTTGTAAACTCTTAAAGGAATGGAAAACTAGAGCAGGGCTTCAGCTAGCTTCATTTTGCGGCTCTACTCAGAGCACGTGAAGCGCAGTACAATTACCTTCGCTTGACTTGAGTCGGTAGAGCTCATGATTGTGATTGCCGCTAACAATGATTTGGCAATTCGCCACCTCGACATCAAGTCTGCATTCCTTAATGGAAATCTGAAGAAAGAGGTCCACGTCTCGCAACCTCCTGGTTTCACCAACAAAGATTAGGAGCATCTACTCTACGAGCTTGACAAAGCATTGTATGGATTGTGCCACGCCCCACATGCGTGGAATGAGAAGCTGGACAGCAGCTTGCTGTCCCTAAGCTTCAACCAATGCACTTCGGAGCATAGGGTATACACAAGAGGCATCGGCTCAAAGAGGCTCTTGGTAGGAGTCTATGGGGGACGATCTGATTGTGACAAGAGGTGATCCGAAAGAAATATCCAAGTTCAAAGCCGAGATGAAGAACAAATTCAAGATAAGTGACCTTGGATTGCTGTCGTTCTATCTCGGGATTGAAGTGAAACAAGGCTGAGGCGCAATCACCTTGTGCCGACTACCTACACCAAGAAGATCATCGCTATAGCATGGATGCAAGATTGCAATCCTTGTCTTGTGCCAATGGAGCCTCGATTCAAACTAAGCAAGGTGAGCATGACAGATACAGCAAGATCATCGCTATAGCATGGATGCAAGATTGCAATCCTTGTCTTGTGCCAATGGAGCCTCGATTCAAACTAAGCAAGGTGAGCATGACACTACAGCCGATGCGACTACATATAGAAGCATCGTTAGGAGTCTCCACTACCTCGTCCACACTCATCCAAATATCGCATACCCGTCGGCTACATCAGATTCATGGGATCACTGACGATAGAGCACATGGTGGCGATAAAGTGGGTTTTGCGCTGCCTTACTAGGACAATTTCCTACGGGATCAGGTATGAGATAGGAGAAGAGCCTCACCTCGTCGGCTATTTAGATAGTGACATGACAGGAGACATGAAGACGTGCAAGAGCATAAACGGAGCCATCTTCCTCGGATCAAGCCCGATCAGCTAGCAATATCTGAAACCGAAAGCGGTGGCTCATCATGTGAAGCAGAGTATATCGCTGCCACTTCCGCTGCGTACCAGGGAGTGTGGTTGACACGACTGTTAGGAGAGATCCAGAATAGAGAAGCCGAGTCTTTCGAGCTCAAGACGGACAATAAGGCGGCGATTGAGTTCATCAATAATCCAGTCTTTAATGAGTGCAAAAAACACAATGATACACAATATCATTGCATTCATGACTGTGTGGAACAAGGGAAGGCAACGATCACCTACGTTAGCACTTCTGAATAGCTCGCTGATATCTTGATAAAGGCATTAGGGTGAGCTGCATTTCAAGAATTGCATACAAAAATTGGTGTGATCCCAATTGAGGAACAAGGAAAGGGTGTCAAGATGATAAATAAGTCTTTATCACATCCTTGTTATTTTGTCAGGCTGTACAACGACCAAAAAATATCCAGGAAGTAGTACAAAGTGTGCGTAAACACGTGCAGGCCCGGCCCAGGCCCTGTGCGGGCTATGCGACCACACAGACCCCCAAACTAGTAGAGCCCCTAAATTGAACTCGTGTCCTTCAAATAGTCCAATACATTAAGTATATATGTATAATTTTCTGCAATATATTTATAGAATGGAGGCAGTACTAGTTATGAATATTTTGTTTCCCTAAAGTTTTATGTAATTTTTTATAAGTGAAAAAAGAAGTGCATAATTTTTAATTTTCTCTCTTATAGTGCTGTATTTTATGGCCTACTTACAACTTTGTTATATTTTCACACCGGGGCCTCCAAATTGTAGGACTGGCCTAAACACACCCATATGTTGTGTGCTGTAGTACTAGTTAGATTACTTAACTGCTAAGTAGAAAAATCCAATTTGTTCTGTTCTGATTTGCTAGCGAGTTGGTTGTAAACTCTATAAAGGAAAGGAAAACTAGAGCAGGGAGTAGCTTCAGCTAGCTCTATTTTGTACCTCTGCTCAGAGCATGTGAAGCACAATACAATTACCTTCCCTTCCTGCTGCCATCTCCACTACTCATAATATAACTAACAAAAACCCAAGAAGTTATAATATTGTAGAAGTCCTTCTTAAGAAAGATCTACACTCGATTTTCATGTATCCAATCTAAATATTAAAAGCCATAGAAAAAGATATTCATAGGCTCATAGCCAAAGTTTCAAAACTTTGACTGCATGTATCGTAAACTAACATTGTATTTGTAACTGGAAGGAATAAATGCCAAGTGTTCTGCTTAATAATGATAGAAAACTGAGAATAGATGCATAAACTTGGTAAAGGCAGAGCACTACCATGACTAATGATGTATTACAACAAAGTGGAAGAAAAAACTATATACCTAACAAAAGGACCATATCACATCACAACACATTAGATTGTCACTTCTAATAGACATCATTTTATAAATTGACATATATCAGGTACTTCCAATTGTACAAAATGTTCTTCTGATGCTGTGACAACACGTTTTACCAAGACTTTAGAACTAGAAGAAAAGCAGCCCAGTCCAAAGGAACTAGTTTCTGGTATTCAACAACATTTTCACTCCGTTCCTAAACAGCCAGCCTACTTTCCTGCCACCTCCTATTTGGCTATTTGGATGTCAATATTTTCTATCTTGCATTACATTCCTTCCAATATTTACTTCGAAAATTTGTGAAGCTATACGCATGAATATCAATGTCATGTTGCCAACATATTTATATCGGAATAGGAATTGCATATGGCCATGTCCCATTGTACCATGGCTTTGTCATATGTCAGCAGGCATGGAACCTCAATGCATGTTGAGTTTGCAAATTAATCATGTAATTAGAATAGAAGTCAGAAAACTTGAAATACCTCATTATTGTCCCCATTATGTGAACATAACAAAAGCTGGAGAAATGCCCGTTCTGGTTTCTCAGAGGCTTCATCACAGGCAGCCTGCAAGAAACAAAAAGTCATGTAATACTCAAAAGTATGGAATTTGCCTTTTAGCCTTTAGATCCGCAAAATACTGAATTTTGCAATTAAAAGCTGTCAATAAGAATAATAATTGGTAATTTAATGAGCAAAACTCATAATCATTAAGCAATATGGTAACCTAACAATGATAGCCAGTTCCCTTAATGGTTTCAAGATTGTAGCCATACATATAATTTTGTTAACATTATATCTGTAATCGATAGCGCCTGTGTTCATTTGGGGTCAACAGGGCAAGGGCAGTATATATCTATTCTTACATACAAGGCGCTAGCCATGCCCCCTCCATGCGACAGTTGTCCTCTAGCACCTGGTTGAGCCACGTCGTTCGGTTAGTGGTAGCCGTCTAATCGCGCACGCAGAAGCCAATCGGGCTGTCCAAGCTCAGCTTTGCAAAACAGCCCCCTAATATTCTTGGTTTCACTTTGCTGTCCTCAAAAGTTCGCATCGAAGTCCTTTAGCAGTTGTAATCAAGCGGTAACGTCTTATTATTTTGCCCCTACATTGTTGCATCACTTAACCCACTGTCCTCCCGCCTGCCACACGCACCCCAACCCTAGCCCGCCGCGCCCCCACCATCAATCGCACTTGTCGAACGAGGGCTAGGGTTCCTCTCACCGGCGCTACCTCCTTCTACCCGCTAGCGCCGCCTCCTCCCTTCCTCCACCTCTATCTCTGTAACATCCCAAAATTTTCAAAACCAAATTTGGCACGTTAATAATTTCATAAAAATGCATAATTTGAATATTAAAACTACTTAAAGCATGGTAAAATCATCATGGCATCATTATTGCATTCAACCTTCTGGAAGTGGTTTGAGTCAGTAATTTTAAAGTGAAAATCATTGTCTTGGGTGTCAATTGTTTAAAAGTATTTAAAATAAATTTTGTTAAACTTTTGAAAGAAGAAAAGAGAAAAACAATATTGAAAAAAATAAAAAGAGAAATCTCTTCGTATCCTCTCGGGCCGAGTTCCTCCCGGCCCAGCTCTCTCCTTCCTCCTCGGACCTTCCCCGCGCAGCCCGCCTCTCGGCCCAGCTCGCGCCGGCGGCTTCCCTCGCTGACCAACGGGGCCCGCCTGTCTCTCTCCTCGCTCGGCTGACCAGTGGGCCCCACCGTCAGATCCTTCCCGTCGTCGTTCCCTTTCCTCGCGAGTGTGTCTCTGCTCTCGCTCTCTCTCTCCTTCCCGCAGATTCCTTCCCCGCCTCCTCTCTCTCTCTCCCCGTGCAGCTGCTGCTCAGCGTCCGGCAGTCCATGGTGCCGTCGCCTCCGCTGCGTCCGCCCGCTTGCCCGCCCCGCACGACCACCTTCGCTTCCACGCTGCCCCCGCTGCCTTCGCTTTAACGTCGCCGTCGCCTAGCTTATTACTCGCCGCTTACCTTCCGCTGAGTCGTCCGTGACGACTGGCGCCACCTATTCCGGAGACCGTGCCGCTTGACCTCTGCGGCGCCATCCTCCATTCTCGGTCGTCTCTGCGGCGTCGTCGCCTCGCCGCCGCTATTGCTCAACAATAACGTCTTTCGCTGCTCGGGCTTTATGGCGGTGGGTGAGCGAAGCCGTGTCCCTTCTCGCCTATAAAATTGGCCCTGTGCCCTCCGATGTCACCCCGCTTAGCGCCGTGCCGTGCCGACCCTTCTTCTTGGTGAGCTCGCCTCTTTGCTCTCCCTCCGTCACCATCGCCTCTCCTCACCATCACTCTCTCTCTCGGGGAGACCCGGGCCTTGTTGAGTCTAAGCGCGCCGCCGCTAAGATCCTCGCCGCCGCCGCCTGTCGCCGGCCACTGAGGTGAGTCTCGACCACCGCCGAGACCCGCTCTAGTATTGTTGTTGCTCTCTTCCTTCCTCATGGAATCGGGCCGGCCGGTCGGTCTCGCCCGCCCTTGCTCGTGGCTGCCTCGGCTCGAGGAGGGGACGACGGAGAGAACGAGGGACCCGTTCGATCCTGGGCCGTGGGCTCTCTCCGTTTCTGGGCCAATCGGCAAACTGGTTTGTTTTTTATTTTTCAAAAGCGAATTCAAAAGGTTCTAGTAGAAAAGATTTTGTAAATTATATCAAAAGTCATCCAAAGTTTTGTAAAAATTCTCAAAATACTCGCAACAATCTGGATTTTATAAAAATATTAAATCATCGCTACACCCTTGTAACCATTGCATTTCTATTAGTCCAAGTGCTTAGGTTCATTATTTCATGTGCATGCCAAATGAGTTAAACATCCTTTTCTTTGAATAAAATGCATAAAAACATTTTATGCCTGATGTACTGTTACTTTCATTTGCATGTGTGGATCGTCTTTCAGTAGGGGCCAAGGTGTCAGAGACCCGACCGACGTCATTGGTTGTTCCTACCGTCGTCCAGACCAAGGCAAGTTCCCTTTGATCATATTGAGAAGCCATTTTCGGTTATTTAGAAAATATTTATTAGATTTGAAAATATGCATGCTAGTTTAAAAGATAAACGCCGTATTTGCTAGAATTAGTTATTATGCCAAATAGAAAAGGTAAGAAGTATGGTAGGATAAACCTAAGGTTACAAATATGAATTGCTAATATTTAAACGCCTTGTTGAGGTAGGATAAGCGCTTAAAAATCATTTATGCGAATGATTTAATCATTTGTGTGAAATGAGATATTGTTGAGAAATGTTTGGGAAAGGATGATTTAAAGGATAGCGCATCAAGGGTGATGCTTGATAGGAAAAGATTTTCCTCTTACCCCAAAATCTTTCCGACTAGGGAGATATTTTGTCAATTGGTGCAGTATGGCACCGGGTTTCTTGGGCTAAAATATAAACTCTCCCTAGTCTAAGGACCGCTCATCCTATAATCCTATGAACGGAGCCATTCTGACGACCTCGAGCTCCGGTATGGGACGGACCCGATCGTTGGCCCTCGTGGTTGATGGTCTTGTGGCGAAACATCGTCTGGGTGCGTAGCCTCTCGAGGGTAAAGCGTACCCACTCTGCAGAGTCAAAACTGTCATGATAGCCGTGCTCGCGGTTATGAGCGTGCGATGGGACTGATTATATGGTAGATTCTTCATTTAAAACCATTTTTTTTGAAAAAGGGATTTAAACAAAGGAGTTGAGAAAGGATTTGAGAAAGGTTTTGAGAAAGATTCCGTTTGAGCTGGGAGCCACGGTGATATTCGAAACGGGTATCGCCTATCGGAAAGTGTCACGCGGAAAACCGGACCTGGCAAGTTTGGAGAAAAGAAAAGAAGAAAGAATTTTGTTCTCGCCATGGCACTGAGGCCAAGTGGCGAGAACCGTTTGAGAAGAGCCCAAAGGAAATGTTGAGATTCAAGGTTTCCAAATTGCTTTGTCAAAACTAGGATAAATAAATGCATTTCTGCAAAATACCCTAAGCCCCCCTCTTGTACTAAACCCCATCCGTATATATTCCTGACTTGCGGAGTACCTTTGTACTCACCCCTGTTTCCCCTTCTCCCCCTTTAAAAATTTCATCACCATGAGCCCCCTTCGACTGCTTTGAGGAGGACTCGGACTACGAGGAGGAGGACTACGAAGACGAAGAGTAGGGTTGCGTGTCGCCTACCGCCGTTGCCTGTGAATTAGCCTGCTAGCTAGAATAAAGTCGCGCTATGCTAGGACCCTGTGTGACCGTCTGTGTAACTCTGTATCTCGGCCTGCGTGCCGTGCTTGATGTACTTAATTGTGACTCCTTTTGGGACCCGTAGTCCCCTATGTTGTAATAATGTAATTCGAAGGCAATGTATCAGTTCTGTTTATGTGTGTACTAGCCATGATCTGCTGGGACTAGTACTGTTAACACATTAGGGTTCGGTCATTTAGACCGGGTCCGACAATCTCCTCCAATGGTGGCACCATCCCCGTGCTCCCACCCTCCTCCCTCCCCACCGCACAGCCCCGCACCACCCTTCTTCGGCTCCAGCTCCAATCCTCCTTGTGGTGCCTTTCCGTGCCACCCTCCTCTTTCTTCACACCTTGTCGGCGCCGCCTGTTGCTGCAAGATCTCTCACAGGCACCGCCCCTCCTCGCCAGCCCACTGCACCTAATGCCACTCTCTCCTCCCCGATCTACCGAACGAGACCTTAGGCTCCTTTATCCAAGTGGCACCAGTCCACTTCGACATCGTCCTCCCTCGCTGGCGCTACCTTCCCCTCTCCAGCTGTCATGGTAATTCCCTTCTCCCATGTAAATTTGGTTTCTAGAGATTGGCATTTCATTCAAAGTCAACCAGCAGCAACCACATCCGTGGCCTCCAGCCTTTAGTATGGTTAATAGTTTAACAAAAATCATTGCCTTGTTAGCCTGTTTTGCTTTTCTTTGAAAGAAACCTACATACAGATGTTTCGTTCTATATTTCTTTATGAAATTTTGACCTTGTACAAGTACAAGAGAGCATATTAGGAAACGCCATCTATATGGCAAGCCCATACTAGACCCATATATTTGTGCATTTAATATCCTCTTTAGACCCATGGTGGATCAACAATAAGTTTGAAAAGAAAAATTATGGTGTTGTCTAATGTACTAAAGCTCTCAAGGCACATATTGACTAGCCACACCCATCTCCTAAACCTGTGACCTCATATACGATGCATCAACACAAATATGCTTTGTGAGCTCATGCTAAATTGGATCATAGGCAACGCGAGAGGGTCAATGTAAAAATAGAAATGCCAAAATTCTCTATCACCAAAAGAGCCATAGCTCATAGCTCAGCCTCAACAATCTAGCAAGAAACTAACTTCTGTTTTTTAGTATTCCAAGCAATCATAGAATCATCAAGAAACACAATAGGTAGAAAGAGACTTGTGATCTAGATCACCAGCCCATGTAGCATTAAAATAAGAGTAAAGTTGTAAAGGGACGAAACATAGAAAGAAAAGATGACGAGAAATAGTTTTACAAATATATCCTAGGACACAAAGAAGACTATAGTGGAGCTGAGTGAAAGCAAAAACAAAGGTAAACAAGACTACAAATGAGATGACGATATTGAGTAAAATCTACAAGGGGTTCACCATCTGTGGTTAAAAGGTGAACATTACGCTCCGTCGGTGATAGTGCAGAAGCTTGACGGTGGCAGGCAACAAGAACAAAAGTAGGTCGTGCAAAGAACAGATCAACCTCATATCCAATCGGCAACTACGCTTGCTCGAAACAAGGAGCATCAGAATTGTTGTTCCAGCAGGACTAAGGTCTTGTTCTTTCGGGTTGATCTAGACGGCAAAACATCTAAACGGCTGAAATGACTGAGGCCCTGTTCTTTTCAGCTAATGTGAATAGCTCAACGGCTCAACGGCTGAAATGACTGAATTTCGAGAGCTTGTTTGACTTGCTTCTAAAAGTGTTAGGACCCACCTTCGAAACAACGAAAAAACACTCAAAAAACTCAAAGCATGTGTCTTTTCAAAACATAGATAAGTCGTTAAGCTGTTAAGCCGTTAAACTGATAAGCCGAAAAGAACTAGGCCTGAATTTCGAGAGCTTCTCGAGTTAGTCTCGAGATTCGGATCAATTTCGTTTGGCTTGCTTCTAAAAGTGTTAGGACCCACCTTCGAAACAACGAAAAAACACTCAAAAAACTCAAAGCATGTGTCTTTTCAAAACATAGATAAGTCGTTAAGCTGTTAAGCCGTTAAACTGATAAGCCGAAAAGAACTAGGCCTGAATTTCGAGAGCTTCTCGAGTTAGTCTCGAGATTCGGATCAATTTCGTTTGGCTTGCTTTTTAAAGCGTTAAGACCTACGTTCGAAATAACGAAAAAACAGACTCAAAAAACCAAAAGCATATGTCTTTTTAAAACATTGATAAGCCGTTAAGCTGTTAAGCCGATAAGCCGTTTAGCCGTTAAGTTGTTAAGCCGTTAAGCTGAAAAGAATAGAGACTTAAATCATATAATCAAATCATAGAACAAACAAATACTCCCTCCAAATAGCTTGAAGTCCAACTATTGTTTTATCATTTTGAGTTATGCCTTGGTGGAGAAAATCACTAATCAATATGCTAACCACTAACAGTAATTTCAATTCCCAGCTTTACTTAATCAAAGAAAGTGAGAAAAGCATAGCAAGAGTGAAAAATGAAAATCTTCTTAGTAGGCACTTACCTAGTTAATCCTGCACGTAATTGCCCTTAGTGGAATTTTCAGGATTATCTAAAATTAGTAACTTCTTTATTTATACGTATCAATATATCATGAGTTAATGGTTTGTTTATGTTGGTGTGCCTTGTGTAAAACTGAATTATCATCCATATCAGCTTCTCGTTATACAAGTACTAGCTTCACGCAGTTGAAGCACTTTGAAAAAAATCTGACCTAGTTCATACACAAATATAGAAGGTAATAATTTATTCGTAAAAAAACTGAAAACACCAAGGAATAAAAAGAAATAACTTACGTGTACTAACAATGGAATAAATGGATTCCCCAATTGTGAGGAATAACCTTGATGAAGAATTGCAAATGCAATTAAACGCTCAGCTGGTTGAAGCATCATCTTGTCCTGATAAAGAAACAAACTGAGTTGCATAAAATGGAAGCCCAGTAATAAGTTGTTTAATATTTTAGATATGTTTATTAGGGACTAAATCAAGCTATCCCTACTAAAGAGAGAACATAGTATTCATGTAAATTAACCAATCAATAAATAAACAAGTTTCTAGTTTCCCCCCTCTTCTAAGATCAAACCTCAGAGCCTCTCTACCAGTATACCTCAAATCTCAAGCATTGGTAAACAACGTAAAAGCACTCAACTCAGCCAGTTATAATCGTAAGAAACATAACACAGCTACCGACAAATCTTCGCCCCACAATAACAATGAGCTCAACAACAAAAGAACACATGCCGTACAAATATAACTATTAGCAAATTAATCTCAAGGTCTCAACACCTACAGCCTCTCCAGTCTGATCGAAGCACAATGCAAGACCAAGAAAACAAGCAAAGTAGTGATACAAGACAGTAAGAAATTGATCATTCAATCACACCCGGTTTCTTAAGAAAGGAATTTGAAGCTAGACAAACATCAAAGAACCTCATTGAGTCAAAACAAATATGCCAGCCTAAATTCTACCAATACAAAATAGGCAATAATTGAAGCAGCCACAAATCGTCAAATGAAAATATAAATTGCCAATATGCAATCAAAAAAATTAATCTTTGTCACGATTCTCCAATCCAAACACTAACAGCCATTTCGCTAAAAAATTATACTGACAACAAGAATTTATGGAGCATTGCAGATTGATCACCATGAAAATATGCACTTCTCACTCAGTACTACTATGCATTTACCAGCAGATTCCAACAAAACACTGAAATTAAACACCCAAGCCAACAAGCGGTACACCAAGTAACAGCCACGGCACGTTGCCGAAGAGTGTAACCGCCCCAAATCCACTCTATCCCTTATACCTCCACCAACGGGCACGGCCATGAACCTTCCACAAGAATCCCCTAGAAGCCTAACCACCCAGTCGTCCGGGACCGAGCAGAGCAGCGCTTGAACTAGGCATCACCGCAGTAGAGTAGGCAGACGAAGCGGTACAGGGGTTTCCAGTGCGGGGGCGGTGTCGCCGGGAACCGCTTACCTCGAGGACGAAGTCAATGGCGGCGCCGAAACGGAGGCGGCGCTCGGGCGGGATGCGGGCGAGGAAGTCCGCCACGACGTCCTCGAGCGGGCGCGCTACGCCGGAGACCAGCCTGAGGAGCTCCGCGCACTCGTCCGGCCGCATGACCCCGGCAGAGGCAGGGGAGGGGCGCTTCGGGGCGGCCGGCGCCGCCGTAGGCGAGGAGCCGGCGTCCCTCGCGAGGGGCATGGCCGAGAGTGGAGTCGTGTGACCCGTGCCTTCGGGAAGGACTGGAGGGGGAGCGAGTGGGTTTAGTGCTTCCGGTGGGCGCGGCGCGTGTGGTTTTGGGTTGCCAAATGTCAGATTGGATGGAAAATTTTTGGCGAGTGAATTTGGGAAATATTTGATGCAAGGTTTGCTGCTGGTTTGGTAACACTTGGGAGGATTTTGTTAAGCCTTTCATTTGCACTTTTTTGTTCTTCCGCAAGATTTATTGCGTAGTTTTAGGGTTTTTTCTATTTTTGTTGTAGAAATGAATATGGAATCAAGGGATTGGTTGTTAGGGGCCAACATTAGTGTGTAATATTGGACGGTAGACTCACAATCGCAAGGCGTATTATGTTATTTTTAAATTCAACTAAATGGTATGTTTTGGAATGTGTTTTTCTTTTGCTGTTGTGAAAGGTAAAACATTTGTAACTCTAGATTTCTTAAGATTACGCCAAGGATCGAAATGGGTTTATACATAGAGGAACATGCATGCATTGGGTTTTAGTTAATTGCTACTAAGTACACATAAGGTTACATTTGTATTTACCAAAATTGGCCTTGTATGAACGTGGAAATGATTTTCCCTGCGTATAAAAATACTCGGTAGATTTGAATCTTTCTTAGAATCTAATGGCATGCTTTTGTTTGTTAAAAAAAAAATTTAATGTACACCTTCCTCATACTTTGATTTTTTGAATCCTCATGTACAGCTCAGGATTTTTTAGAAAAAAAATGCATTTTTGAGATGTTTCAGCTGTGTAGCGTAGCGTAGCGTTTCATCAAAATTTATCTTTTTTATATAGCCTATTTGGTGTAATAATTTGTAATGATTTTTCTCAGGTTTTTAGTAGTTCTCATAAACATCCTAAAACTATTTTTAAATTATTATTTTTATAATATTTAAACTACTTTTAAATACTCTTAAATTTTGTTGAAACGCTACGCTACGCTACGTTAAGCTGAAATGTACAAGGCATATACTTCTACTTCCTAGAGTTCTACTAATACCCTCCAAGTTTTTTTTTATTGTGTAAAAACTAAATTCCAAATGTCTTGGCGTGAGGTAACTTGTCACTCCTGAAAGAAAAAGAAAAGGCAGTAGGAAAAAATCATGGAAAATGCACTGTAACACGAATGGAAGCATATGGCAAAGTTGAGTCATCTGACTCATTAGACTGCAGAGGGGTACAATGTGCGGTGATAGCATCCTTACGGATGGAAGCACTTGCGGCGGATGTGCACAAGCTAATCACTATCAGCATTGTGTTGCCGAGTGAGCGATACAGACAAAAGGATGACCGCAATACTGACATACGTAAATGTACAAGAACTTGTGCGCGCAATAGCCGTGACAAGTGTCATGGAGCTCAAATCATGCGTTTTACGTCCACGTAAATGCAACATGATGTCCTTAATACCCCCTCTCACACCATCTGCTCAAGCCAGAGCATCCGTATCAGATACTTAAAAACACTGTAACACCCTGGTTTTGTATCTCTAGATGCAATTATTGCATCCGGGCCAAGCTTTGAAGATACGGCCAAATTAGACGTTTCTCCAGAGTCAGTCTCCGCAGATGTAGCAACGCAATCACATGCAGCAATGTAAGCAACGCATTTGATTATTTTTTATTATATCTTTTAATTAGTATCTTCGATTATCGAACCGATTTCAAAAATGGGTTCTTGATATTTTTTCAAACAAAACAAGACCACACTTGCCATATAAAATTTAAAAGTTTAAATTTTTTATTTTTAAATTTATTTATTTATAAGGCTTTCTTTTGAAATTTTTATTTTCGTATTTGATTTTTCGTTATTTTGATTTTCTAGAATTTATAATACATTTCAACCCTCTTTTTAAATTTCTCCATACCAATCTCTCCTTAGTGTAGTAAACCATACAACATCATTACACAGCATGTACAATTTTATACAACTAACCAAAGAACAACTATTTGTATCATCTCAGCCTGGCTCCAACCAGTCTGGCTCAGTTCATACAGTCTGGTTCAACTGAGAAGACAACCAAATAGTTTATTAGCTAACACGCATGCTCCATGCACCATGCATCCACTTGAGATGAGCCACCCACGTCTAGGCGCAGCCCTCCATGGACTCGGCTCACAAACCTATTTGACCTATATTTGAACCGAACCTAGATGTATCTGATCCACCTAATGCAGATTTGATGATCTTGGACGCTTCACATTACGGCAACCAAACCTCAAGGTGGGACAACTCTACCAAGCTTGCGCGGACACTATAAGGCCTTGTTTGTTTCAGATTAAAGTTAAGTTGAGTTTTACTGTATAAAATTTTTGACCCTCTCAATGACATTTTAAAAAATTCAAAAAATTATGAAAAAAAATTATTTTACGAACTTTAAGAACAACTATTTGAAACCCAGAAAATGACTACAGGATATTACATCATTTGGCTTATATAAATTCTTAGAAAATTCTTTGTAATTACTAGAGCCCATCACAAAATTTATAATAATATTAGCTTAAGCACTGTCCATAGGTTTTTCCTGAACAAAGCAAGTAATTAACCCCCCATGTACCTTCCTATATAGAAAAGGGACCGAATCGGCTTGCTTGTTAATTTAGAACTAAATTGGTTAAATGGGAGAATTATATAAAGTATAAAATACTCTTATGAACCCAAAGGGAATGATGGAAACACTAAAAAGTACTAATAGTACCGAGTATACTAATATTAGACGACAGCCCCATTAAATAAGATTGTGTGCGGTTTATTTAAAACTTAGGGAAACGTCTTTAGACATAAAATAACCTTTTGGACTCAGAATAAATCCTTGGACCTAAGGATATAAGAGGAAGACCTCTGAGGTGATTATCTGTCTTTGAAAATTGATAGAACACCCAGGGTTAGTTAGCCAGTGTATAAATTAACATACACCCAAAATGCATTCTTTAGAGTAGTAATTTGCCAAACTCCAACAAATGATGAGTAATTGGGTTGTCTTTAGAAAATGCATTAATAAACTTATAACTTAAAGTTGTACCATATACTTAGGAAAACTTTGAAAAATGCCAACACCTACAAACGTGGCTCCGCAGGTAGGCTCGTCATCGTATATCGCTTTAAATACCCTAATCACTCAATTACGATCATATCGTACGAAATCATATTTTGGGGTATAGCTAGATTATTATATAATGGTAACATTAATTATTAATACATCCGAACATGCATGGCATATCATACGAACATTAGCATTGTCACCCGGTCTTATACAATAGTGTCGAAGAGAGAGCCTAGGTCACGTGCATGTATCATGATTCTGATTGTATCAGTAAGTAATTAGTGATCAAACACCGTATTCTCTATATAATAAGTAAAACAAAAAGATTTGAGTGTTAATAAATACTAGAACTAAGTTGGGTATCTGTTGACACAAAAACGTGGATTTTTGTGAACACACGTGCGGAAGCGTCAATTCAGTGATTGTGTCGCAATCAGAAACCAAGCGTGCCAGTCAATTTGACCTGTGAATTGACAAGGAGGAAATTGTTAGTAATATAGGCCTAATCGGCTTTTATTACAGCCAGATCAGTTTATTTGTAATCGGCTCTAAATTAACCGATTACAGGATCTATCGGCTTAATGCCAGATAGAGCAGTTGAGGAAGTATTCAAATCTAGATCTCACACTTATTTTTGGTATTTTTATAATGACATTAGCAATAAGCCTTAATATCAATATATCAGATTAAATCAAGAAACAGATTGAACAGATTGGTCAAACCAAGACAGTATTCAGATCTAAATCTAGATATAAACCAATAAACCGATTTAAAGGCTTAAAACTAATAAGAATAGATGCAATACAGATCGGTAGACACTTACACAGACAAAATCCTAAACATGACACACACAAGATCGATTGAACGAGGCAGTTGCATATATCAGATTAGAGAGAGCATGTGAAATATCTAACAATCGGTATTACAGGATAAATACATATTACAGATCGATTGGATCGAGACAGTGCAATATGCGAAAACATGTTAAAGATCGGTAAATCCCGAGACAGTCTAACATGGTTTGTATACATGAGATCAACATGATGCAGCCATGCATACGGGTTACAAGAAGAGAATCGATTATCCCATCGAGATAGCTCTACCTGCGAGTTGAAGCCTTTCGACGAAGTCGATCGGATTCGAGAAAGTATTTGGTGTATTGAGTATTAGATACCTATTCTCGAGGCCTAAGGTCCTATTTATACTATTACAAAGCTGATACCGATACGACCTATCTTTCCGCGTCGCGCAAACCGTATTTCTTCCGAAGTCTTGTATCCATCAGCTTCTTCGATATGCTCTTCTTCTTTATCTACAAAGCCCATTTCCGATTCGGCCCAATAATTCTAACACATTTGGCCTTTTCCAAATATAGATTTTCTGCCAAATTTGGGTGTCAACAGTATCCTAACTAATGAACAAGAACAACCTAGGTACGTGGGAATATCATAGCTCTCACTTGAAACAAAAATACAACGCGTACGCCTATTTTTCAAACAACGGATTGAATCTCGATATGGGAACTTAATCGGAAATACGACACATTTTAGTCTGGAACATTTCATGCATAAGTATCCCTAATCGCAAGACCTCGGCGACGTTATACTGTACCCATGAGCCTCGTCATAAAGTCTATCTCTATATATAGAAACTCATAGAATTCTCTTAGTAGGAATACCATAGAGATGTTAGGGTGGCCTTCTTAGACTCGCTACTAAGTTCGTAGAAGCGATTGCATATCATGTACCATGTTTTCCCGTAGCATAGTGTTTATCTGTGTCATTTGGTTCCTGTCGGTAGACCCCAAGGGATTAAGGAAGATCTCGAGGCGAATCAAGATCCACGGTTGGGATACAAGTGGTCCAGGCGAGTTAAC
Source organism: Raddia guianensis (assembly GCA_036346415.1). Taxonomy (NCBI): domain Eukaryota; kingdom Viridiplantae; phylum Streptophyta; class Magnoliopsida; order Poales; family Poaceae; genus Raddia; species Raddia guianensis. The sequence continues at coordinate 32,314,449 of CM070544.1, forward strand.
ACAATTACTCTTATAGATGTTTACCCATACTAGGGAAAGATTGCGACTTTCCCTAGTGTGGACTAACATCGATATAATCATGTTCATTTACCTAGTTTTCCTAAACATGTTGTTTATTATCAACATGTATGCTTAATATCTGCCTACTTGTTAAATCATGTTATAAATATGCATACCTGTCCTTGCATTATCTAGCCCTTATGACTACCTTTATTGTCATATCTTTGTTAGCTTAATAATAGTATGGTAACAACTTTAACCCTGCCTAATGGGTAAAAACTTGCTTAGACTTGCTTAGACTTAAACAAATCTTCTGGCTAACTGCCACGAAACGGTAAACCGATATTCACCGGACATTCATGATTCTCATTCAATATGATTTGACATATGACAGTTAGGGCTGGTAGATGCATGTTGGGCTGATTGTGTTTGTGGGTATGGTTATGTGGATACTTGGTCGGTTTGGGTCAGTCGGTTGGGAAAGTCCAAGTGTGTAGTGTGGTCAATGACCGTGGAAGTAGAGAATGATCGGTGGGTTGCCCCTAGATGATATGTGATGGATGATTAAGGCACGAGATACCTTGTGCTGGGTTTAGCCAGGGCTTATCGAGGAGGAGCATGGAGTAACACGTGTAGCGGAGAGATCGCTGCCATCTGCGGGATGGTTCCAACACAACGATTGGCCATCACACGGAGTATGGGTCTTGGCTCACCAGTTGTGAGCGCTCTGCAGAGGCCCGCTAGGACCAACCTCGATAGGGGACCGGCATTGGCCATCACCGAGGGTGATAATGGCCACACATCCCTAGGGTGACGGTTGGCTAGTGAGGGCTGGCAACCCTACTAGGCCGGGGTGATCATGCCATGGCATGTGTGGTCTACAACAGGATTGCCAAATCCTGGAAGGATGGCGGAACTAGGAAAGGTTAGGGGCAACCAGAAGAAAATCGAGTTGAATGATTAAGCTGGATATGTGTATTGGATCAATTGAGTTGATTGTGACATTGGGCAAGATTTGGTCAAGTTTGAGTTGGTTACTTTATGGTTGGTCGTCAAGGTCTGTCGGTTGGACATGGGATTGTGTGCCTGAGTTATGTTTGTTCTTGTGCTGAACCCCATGATGACTATAAAAGACATTTGTCGGTACAGTAAATATCGGGGTATGAAGAGTCCTAAAGAAGACAAGGCGAGGGCCCCACGCGTCAGGCGGGTGACCAAGCCCCAGCGCGTGGGCAAGCTCCTCAACGCGAAAGGCGAGGGCCCTACGCGTCAGGCGGGGGACTAGGCCCCAGCGCGTGGGTGAGCCTCTCAGCGCGCCGGGCGAGGGCCCCACGCGTCTGGCGGGCGGCCAAGCCTCCTCACTGTCAGGTGGGGTCCGCGCGTCAGGAAGCGTCCCGAGGGGAGTCTTCCGGGCGAAGGCTCTCCCCTGCTGCGAAGGACAGGCGCATTAAATGTGACATCACGCGCGGATGGATCGCGGAAGAGATGATTACCGCCACAGTGACCTCTGCGGGTCGATCACCATCCATCGTGGTTCTGGAATTGACCGCGAGAGAGAGCTTGCTGTCATCAGGTTGGCCGCCCGCGTCAGGCGGCGCAAGATGGGCCCCGCCTACTCCCTCACCGGCGTGTTCATACGAGTCAGAGGCCACTTGCGAAGCCGCGCAAGGGCCGCCGCGCACAAGAGCAAAGACGTTGCGTCTCTCTGTCTTGTCCCTTACATCTTATCAGTGTACTAAGTGTACTGTACTACTAACCCCTTTGCTCTCTCCACCAGCCCGAGGCTTGTATAAAAGGAGAAGAGAGAGAAAGGAGGGGTACATTTTCTGTAATCATTTTCCACACAACCACAACAAAAAAAGAGCTAAGACTCGGTAGGAGTAGGACTATTACCCACGAGGGGGTCCGAACCTTGGTAATCTCTGCATGTCGCTCCTCGTCGCGCCCGATGCTCGAATCGGATCGAGCCCGGGCTGATCGGCTAGCAGAAGCAGAAATCTGATAGGGGTGTGACTCACCGTGATGGGGAACGGGGTCCCGATCTTTCGACAGGTATGGATAAGTCGATTTGGTGGAGAACTCGACGTTGACGATCCAACCTTGATCAGCACCGATCTAGGCCTGCAATGGCTACACCACCGTCTTCGTTCGTTATCAACCACGCAAGCGCACGGTCGACCTCACCACGAAGGCTAGTTCCTGCGAGCGAATCGAGAACACAAGCAAGAACGAAGAAGAAGCAATTTGAAATTGTGAATATGTATTAAGATCACAAATTTGGGGTTCCACAAACCGATGATCAGCGATACTGCGATGGCAGAAAATTATCTAAGCAAAACCCAAACCTAACAATGACGGCTACGAAGTCTTAATAGGCAGAAGGGGGCGGCAGCTAGGGTTTGGGACGACCCCCCTTGCGCGGATACACGGGCCGAAGCCCAAAACAAGGTGACGCAGCACCGGGCAGCCCAACAGAATCTGGTCGCCTCTTGTTTCGTCTATTGTGATCAACTCAGAAGGAATTTGGATGTGCGACTGGATCCGTTGGAAAGGTCTCGTCGAGGGCTTCTCCGTAATGTACTTGAACGCCCCAAACGGAGTTGATATGCATCTGCTACGGCCGTTTGAAGATAGACTGCTCCGCCGTGACCGAACCGGACTCCAACTCGTGGTAGACTAGGTTTCCAACTTGTCTTGGCGTAGAGATCCATCCTCGATGATCAACACCATAATTCCTAAGTACAAGTATAACATTATTAGGTAGTAACTCGCTCTTAGGGGTATTCTCTTGTGCGGTAAGAAACGAGCCCACCTGGTGGTTTAGTTGTCGTGCACGTGCCCTTGTTATTGATCCTTGCACGATAGGTGGTGGTACAGTAGTGGACGCATCGGTAGAAGTGATGTCCTCATCATCCTCCTCTTCTTGACTTTGAGTCGTCCGCGACTCAAGCTCATCTTCTTCTCCCAAATAAGGCCGCAAATCTGAAATGTTAAAAGTGGGGCTAACCCCGAAATCTGCAGGCAACTCAAGTTTATATGCATTATCATTTATTCTCTCTAGCACCCTAAATGGACCATCTGCACGGGGCATCAATTTAAATTTTCTTAACTCAGGAAAACGCTCCTTGCGCAAGTGTAACCAAACAAGATCTCCAGGAGTAAAAAGCAATTCCTTCCTACCATGACTACCAGCAATGCGATATTTGTCATTCATGTGTTCAATATTTTCTTTCGTTGTCTCATGCAGTTTCAAAATAAATTCAGTGCATTTCTTAGCATCAAGATTGACCTTTTCAGATGATGATAAAGGCAACAGGTCAATGGGAGCACGAGGGTTGAAACCATACACTACCTGGAAAGGACTTACCTTTGTAGTTGAATGTAGCGCACGGTTGTAAGCAAACTCCACGTGAGGAAGGCACTCCTCCCACAAATTTAAGTTCTTCTTTAGGACAACTAGCAACATCGTGGATAAGGTACGATTGACAACCTCCGTTTGACCATCAGTTTGGGGATGGCAAGTAGTAGAAAACAGCAGCTTTGTCCCCAATTTATTCCACAATGTCCTCTAAAAATGACTCAAAAATTTTGTATCGCAATTTGAAACAATAGTGGAAGGCATACCATGCAAACGAACAATATCTTTGAAAAATAAATTCGCAATATGAGTGGCATCATCACTTTTATGGCATGATATGAAATGTGCCATCTTTGAGAAACGATCCACAACAACAAAGATACTATCCCTCCCATGTTTTGTCCTAGGCAAACCTAGAACAAAATCCATCGAAATATCCTCCCATGAAACACTAGGAGTGGGGAGAGGCATATATAAACCATGTGGATTTAAGCGTGACTTAGCTTTTTGACATGTAGAGCAGCGCACCACAAAGCGTTCAACATCACGCCTCATCTTTGGCCAATAGAAGTGGGTGGCCAGAACATCCTCCGTCTTCTTTACACCAAAGTGTCCCATCAGGCCTCCTCCATGAGCCTCCCTGCAACAACAAAAGACGAACGGATCCAACTGGAATGCACAGGCGGTTAGCTCTAAACAAAAACCCATCATTGAGTACAATTTTATTCCAAGCCCTTCCGTCCTTGCAATTAATCAAAGCATCCTTAAAAATCAGCATCTTGAGCATATAGTTCTTTAATAGTATCAAGTCCAAAAATTCGACAGTCAAGTTGAGACAACATAGCATATCTCCGAGACAAAGCATCAGCAATTACATTATCTTTCCCTTTCTTGTGTTTAATGATGTAAGGAAAAGATTCAATAAACTCTACCCACTTGGCATGTCTACGGTTCAGTTTGTTTTGATGCGAATATGTTTGAGCTTCATGATCGAGTGAATAACAAATTCTTTAGGCCATAAATAATGTTGCCACGTCTCTAAAGTGCGCACAAGAGCATACATCTCTTTATCATCGTGGAATAATTCAAAGCAGCCCACTCAATTTCTCGCTGAAATGAGCAACGGCTTACCTTCTTGCATGAGGACGCCGCCAATACCAATCCAGCGGCATCACATTCAAGTTCAAAAGTCTTACCAAAATCGGGAGTTGGAGCAAAGGTCTTTGTTGTTAACTTCCTCTTCAACAAATTGAAGGCATCCTCTTGTGATTGTCCCCAATGGAATGCAACGCCCTTCTTTGTCAGCTCGTTCAAAGGCGCGGCAATGGTGCTGAAATCCTTCACGAAGCGGCGGTAGAAGCCAGCAAGTCCACGGAAACTTCGCACCTGTGTGACCGTTTTAGGAGTCGGCCAACTCTTGATCGCCTCAATCTTGGCTTCATCGACTTGATTCTCATGAGTCACAACATAACCAAGAAACGAGACTCGATCGGTGCAAAAGGTGCACTTCTCGAGGTTACCAAACAAACGTGCCTCTCTCAAAGCATTAAAAACAGCACGCAGATGGTCAAAATGTTCAGAAAGTGACTTGCTATATATCAAAATATCATCAAAATATACCACCACAAATTTACCGATGAAAGGACGTAAGATCTCGTTCATTAACCGCATGAAAGTACTAGGTGCATTAGTCAATCCGAAAGGCATGACTAACCACTCATATAGCCCGAACTTAGTCTTAAAAGCAGTTTTCCATTCATCTCCCAATTTCATTACGATTTGGTGGTACCCACTCATAAGTCAACTTTGGAGAAAACAGTAGAACCACTTAATTCATCAAGCATGTCGTCTAACCTAGGAATAGGATGACGATACCTTATTGTGATTTTATTAATGGCTCTACAATCCACGCGCATGCGCCAACTACCGTCTTTCTTGAGGAAATTGGATTTTTGCCCCAAAGTTGATGCGCCTTTGTCTTTTTTCCCAAAGTTGATGTGCCTTTGTCTTTTTGCCCTGTGTGAACCATCTAAAAATTGATTTCACCATAGGGGGTTTTCCAAAAAACAAAACCAATTTCTATCGACGAACTGCTGCCTGTTCGTTTCCTTCCCATCGGTGCACAGGCGAGAGGCGTCGCCGGGGGCCATGGCCTCGCAGCCCTCGTCGCCCTCCCCGCCATGAGCACCGCCCTCGCCTCCCTCCCCGCCGCCACGGGCCATGGCCTCCAAGCCACTGCCGCGGGCGCCGCCCTCCCCCCCGCCAGAGGCGGCTCGACCTCCCGCTGCTGCCCGCCTCATGACCCTCCCCCCCCCCCGCCCGCAGTTATGGCCTCAAGGCACCGCATGGTGCCGCCCTCGCCATCGCTGCCGTGGCGCGGGCCTACCAACCATTGCCATGGCGGCGCCCTCCTCTCATGGCGCCATGGCCCTGATGTCCTCCTCATGGCGCCATGGCCCACGGTGCCCTCCTCGCCGGCGCAAATCAATTTTTTAGAAAACCCCCTGCGGGCAAAACAATCCCCACCTAGTCTACACAGGGCAAAAATACCAAGGCATATCAACTTTGGACAAAAAGACAAAGGCGCGTCAACTTTGGGGCAAAAATCCAATTTCCTCGTCTTTCTTAGGTACCAAAAGAACAGGAACAGCACAGGGACTAAGGCTTGGTCGCACGTACCCACGGTCCAAAAGTTCTTGGACTTGTCGTTCAATCTCCTTAGTCTCCTCCGGATTGGTCCTATAGGCAGCACGGTTTGGCAATGTCGCTCTTGGGACCAAGTCGATTTGATGCTCAATCCCTCGAACAGGGGGTAGTCCCGGGGGCACCTCAGCAGGAAACACATCATCATACTCCTGCAAAAGGTTAGTAACAAAGAAAGGAAAAGAGGCGGGTATTTCATCGAATGAGAATAATGTCTCTTTACATATCAAAGCAAAGCATGATGGTTCAGCAAGATCTGACTTTGTTGCAAGCAAAACACCACCCTTCAATTTAATACCCTCGGTCTTAACAGCAAGTTTGTTCTTGTCTTTCTTTTGTGGAAAAATGGTTTTAGCTACTTGCTGATTTTCAGATTATAGGGTGTTGTCTTTCTTTTCATTCTCTAGTCTCTCCCTATCAAATTGTACAATTTCAGAAGGGGTCATGGGAAGCAAAGTGATTTTCTTCTCTCTGTGCATCAGCGTGTAAGTATTATCCCTACCATGATGAGTGGCATTAGTATCATATTCCCAAGGTCGGCCTAATAAAAGTGAACAAGCTTACATAGGCACTACATCAAAATCAGCATCATCATGGTATGAACCAATAAAGAAAGACACTCTAGCTGTTTGGGTAACCCGAACCTTGCCACTGTTGTTGAACCATTGAACATGATATGGTTGAGGATGGGGCTCCGTGGTCAAGCCAAGCTTCTTGACCAGGTCAGAACTTACCAAGTTGTTGCAGCTACCTCCATCAATGATGATTCGAACGCGACGGTTGTTGACAACGAGGAACATTTGAAACAGGTTGTGGCGTTGTACTCGCTCGGCTTGCTTAATTTGAGTGCTTAGAACCCGTTGGACAATGATGGTACGGTATTCTTCCATGGCTACCGTACCGAAGGCTTCCTCATCGTCATCATCTTGACCGGTTGCGTCGTCCTCATTACCTGCCAAGTTAGCTGCAAGGACATATTCATCTTCTACATCAGAAGCGCTAACGTACCCACCGTCGTCAGTCGCGATGTAGGCTCTCTGGTTTGGGCAGTCCCTCATGACATGGCCCATTCCCTTGCATCGATGGCATACGATTCTAGTGGTATGTCCCGTGGAGGCAACCGATGAAGACGTCTTCGCTGGAGCCGGCATGTTAGACGTCTTGCTTGCCTCGACTGTACGTTGTGGAGGTGGCGGTGCTGCTGAACGCGCCCTACTTATTGAGAGGGCAGCAGGCCGAGCTGGAGGAGGTGGCGCAGATTTGGATGGAGTTGGCGCCTGCCGTGGAGGGAAGGTAGTAGCAAAGTTGCTCCGTGGTCGTTGTTGTCGTCCTTGCAATTCTTTTTTTGCCAAAACAGCAAGCTGGAACAACCTATTCACATTATGATAATCCTTGTAATCAATAATATTCTGTATGTCTTGTCTTAACCCCCCATAGAAACGAGCAATTTTATCCTCCTCAGTTTCCTCTACCTCACAACGCAACATTTCAATTTGAAGCTCTTGGTAGTATTCCTCTACAGATTTGTTACCTTGATCTAAGCGTTGCAATTTTTACATAAATCACGTTTAAAGGAAGGCGGCACAAATCTATGGCGATTTGTCTCTTCAAAGATGTCGAAGTTGCGGGATGTATGTTAGACTTTACTAGTTCATTCCATCAAATTATAGCAAAATCCTTGAACTCACTAGTGGCTTGTCTAACTCTATGAATTTCAGGAACGAGATGGGAGTTAAATTTTTGTTCAACAGTCATTTCCCAATCCAGATACGCTTCAGCATCATAAGTATCAGAGAAGGGAGGTATGGTAAACTTAACTTTAGCAAAGGGATCATCATTGCAATTATTGCTAACATTATTACCATCGTTACCTCTAATACCTGGTCGTCGTGGAGGGAAGCACACTTGTTGTCGAACGTCTTGCTCCACACGATGCATGGCGGCGTCATTGTGGTGACGTTCAGCAACATTGGGGTGACGTTCAGCGTCATTGGGGTGACGTTCAGGTCGAATGTCTTGCTCCACACGATGTTCAGCATGGGCATGTGATTCTTCATTGTCTTCGTTCCGTTCATCTACAGGGGCTCCGGTTGGCTGGTTCTCCACCACCTCAACCCTATTGGCAAGGTCTGAGATGCGACTATCAAGCCTCTCGATGCCCTCCTGGTTATCTAGCCAAACCTTCGCACCCTCTTCCCTGATCTCTCTGGTTGCCTTGGTCACTTCTTTGGTTGTTTTGGAGAGAGCATCCTTGAGTTCCTTATCCCTCCGTGCTAGATCGTCAGTGAGATTTTGGAAAAGTGTTCGGAGATCATCATCATCTCCCGCAGTTCTAGCTCTTGTTTGGGGGTCTGTCATTGTTAGTAATAAAACAGAAGATAACACAAAGGTATTACTCCTATCGACTACTACTCTCTGTCAGACCGAAACTCTCACGCGTCTTACCTCGCTCTTGCAAGGTTCTTACCAAAGCTGCAGTGGGTTCACCCGGTTGCTTGGTGGTGATGACAGGTGAACGGTGAGTGCAGCGATTGCAAGGTATGATCCTGTGCTGACAAGGAGTTTGTGTAGCTTGGAAGGCAATTATGGTAGCAAAGGTCAGTAATAATTGAATCCAGTAAGCAAAGATGAATATATGTCCAAAGACCTAGCTAGTGTTGCTGGCTTAAGCATGTTTATAGGACTGTTATAGTAAGCAAACACAGCAAGGTAGGAACAATAGGATGTAAACAATTCGGACCCCGTTGGTTTTAAGGCAACTTCCCCCTTTTTTTGTACTGCGCGGCTCTTTTTCTGTGCGCTGCCTCTTTCTTTGTAAATTTTTTTTTGTATGATTTTTTTGATATTTTTCCCAGCCTCAGCAACACAGAAATATGGATACAGAGGTGTTTCTTCCACAATTTGGAGCTTTGAGGTGGCCGATTGAATTTCTGGAAAGTGCTCTGAAAAACGTGCGAACACTTCGGAGGCCGAAAAGGTGGTCTTCCTGATGGATTTTCGGGATCAAAATGTGAGCAAAACCGATGGAGCTTGGACGCGTCTCGTCGAGATCTTTCCAACGAGTGGTCGTGGATCCAAATCGGAGTTCGTATGAGAAAGTTATAGCTCTTTTACCGAATGGTCTCCTGATTAGGGTTTCTGGTAGGGAAAGATCTCGTTTTTGTCTCTTTGGATGTAATCAGTGGGCATGCAGGTCGACAAAACAGATGGGTAGCGATGCCGGGCGGTTGATACAAGGCGGCTTGCGTCCTAGCTATGGTTTGCGATGGCGGGACAGTAGCACAAGGCGGCTAGCGGAGGCAAACAGAGTAGGACTCGATTTGGTTGCGGGATATATGGCAGTGGTAGGACTGGGATGTAACAGAAGGATCAATAGGGTTACGAACACGATCTAAACCAGCAACCAAACTCGTACTAAGGACACGAACTCAACAATGCAACTGAAAACAAAGATTGCGAGGGATCAACGTGGTTTGGACAGCGGAAGGGATGACGTACACAAAAACTATTTTTGACGGGCAGTTTTCTGGACTCTAGGTGGAAGATGAAACAAGGGATACAATTATACCTGACGGGCAACCGAAGCTCTGATACCACTTGATGGGGAACGGGGTCCCGATCTTCCGACTGGTATGGATAAGTTGATTTGGTGGAGAGCTCGACGTTGACGATCCGACCTTGATCAGCACCGATCTAGGCCTGCAATCGTTACACCACCGTCTCCGTTCGTTATCAACCACGCAAGCGCACGGTCGACCTCACCACGAAGGCTAGTTCATGCGAGCGAATCGAGAACACAAGCAAGAACGAAGAAGAAGCAATCTGAAATTGCGAATATGTATTAAGATCACGAATTTGGGGTTCCACAAACCGATGATCGGCGATACTGCGATGGCAGAAAATTATCTAAGCAAAACCCAAACCTAACAATGACGGCTACGAAGTCTTAATAGGCAGAAGGGGGCGGCGGCTAGGGTTTGGGACGACCCCCCCCTTGCGCGGATACACTGGCCGAAGCCCAAAACTAGGTGACGCAGCACCGGGCAGCCCAACAGAATCTGGTCGCCTCTTGTTTCATCTATTTTGATCAACTTAGAAGGAATTTGGATGTGCGACCAGATCCGTTGGAAAGGTCTCGTCGAGGGCTTCTCCGTAATGTACTTGAACACCCCAAACGGAGTTGAGATGCATCTGCTACGGCCGTTTGAAGACAGACTGCTCCGCCGTGACCGAACCGGACTCCAACTCGTGGTAGACTTGGTTTCCAATTTGTCTTGGCGTAGAGATCCATCCTCGCTGATCAACACCATAATTCCTAAGTACAAGTACAACATTATTAGGTAGTAACTCGCACTTAGGGGTATTCTCTTGTGCGGTAAGGAACGAGCCACACGGTGGTTTAGCTGTCGTGCACGTGCCCTTGTCCTTGTTATTGGTCCTTGCATGATAGGTGGTGGTAGAGTAGTGGACGCATCGGTAGGAGTGATGTCCTCATCACACCGTGGTTTGGTGAAGAACACGCCGTCAGTGGCGCGCCAGGTAGGGGGTGCTAGCATCAGTCCGCGCTCTTCGACTTCTTCAATGGAGGATCAGCAGTCCGCGATGGATAGGGAAACAGCTGCCAGAGCCGCGGCCGCGGCGTCGGCGGCGGCAATGGTGGTGGATCAGCCGGGTGGCAGCCGCCTGCCAAGGGTTGGCGCCCTGGCGGAGTGCAGCCGCCCCAGTTTGGCTAGACGATGCCTGGCCTTGGAGGAGTGCACCCCGGCACAAAACCTCAACGTCAGGGCCCTGCTGGACAACCCGCCGGTACCGGTGACTCCGGACTCTCCGGCGGCGCCGTGGCAGGCCAGTTTGGCCCGCTACGTCGATGCCGCCGCGGCGGTAGTGCAAGTTCCGGGGGGTACGGGAACCGGTGTTTCCGCTTCCTCCCGTTCTTTGGTTTCTCCGCACCCCTCCCGCGGATCTCCTGGCGGGAAGGGGCGGGGCGAGATGACAGAGCTGTGCAACTTCGGGTTCGACTGGCAGACGCGGCGGTGGACCGGACCTCCGGACCCACTTGGAGGACCGCCACCTACTGCCTGGAGAAGATCTACGTGACAAGCTCCGCCGGCGGCACGGCCGAGAGCGCGACCGCGCTATCGCTGCCGTCCGTGGAGGCCAGGAGGAGGACTCCCGCGACGCCGCCTCGACCAGCGAAGGCGATGCTTCCTCGGCGCCGCCTAGACGCCAAAGCGGCGGGGACGAGGCGCCGCGACAGAGCAGAGGCTCGACGTCGGATCGCGCTTTTCGAAGGAGCTGCGTCGCGTCCAGTGGCCGGAAAAGTTCCGACCGGCCCCCATCGAGAAGTACGACGGCTCCACCAATCCTGACGAGCTCCTGCAAATATACACCACGGTGATGCAACCGGCTGGAGGATCGGGGAAAGTTCTGGCGAACTATTTTCCCCGCTGTCCTCACCGGCGGAGCCCGCTCGTGGCTCATGAACCTACCCCCGGAGTCAATAGGGTTGTGGAAGGAGCTCTCCAAGCTTTTCATCACCAACTTCCAGGGCACTTTCAAGCAGCCCGGAGTCGAAGACGATCTCGACAACGTGGAGCAGAAGAAGGGAGAGTCGCTGCGCGACTACATCTGGCGCTTCGGTCATGTCCGCAACACCATTTTTGACATCTCCATCGACGCCGTCGTCACGGCTTTCAGGAGGGGCGCCCGAGACCCCAAGGTCAAGGAGAAGATGGCCACCCGCAAGATCAAGACGATGGAGGAGCTCTTCACTTTGGCCCATAAGTGCGCCCTACAGGCGGAGGCCCGCTTCCGCCCGGCCGGAAGGGCGGGGGCCGCTGGGGGTGGCGAAGCCGGGACCTCCAAGAATCCCGGCGGGAAGGACAAGAAGAAGCGCAAGGCGGCCGAGGCCGGGCAGGTCCTGGCCGCCGAGCGCGACGACGACAACGACGATGGTGGCGGCGCGCGGCGCGGCGCGGGCGGAAGAAAGGAGGAGGTCGCAGCGGCGGCAGGAACGGTCCCCGGAGGGGCGGCCGTGACGACCACCACGGCCACGACGAAGGGCGAGGACGTCGCCCCGGCGAGTGGGACGGGAGAACTTACTGTCCCATTCACCGTTGCAACTCCCACGACCTGGCCGATTGCCAGGTCGTCAGCAAGATAGTGGACAAGCTAGTCCACGAGCAGCAACAGGCATCCGACAGCGCAAGGGCAAAGAACAGGCTTCGCTTGGCTTCCAGCAAGTGGAGCGTGAAGTCGCCTTCATCCACGGCAGATCGGCCACCTATCCGTCTCACGCCAGTTTGAAGCTTGTGATGAGAGAGGTGTGTGACGTCGTGTCGGCGCGGAATCCGCTAGGTAGGCGGTGTGGTCGAGCGATCGATCACATTCACCAGCCGATCACCCGCCAAGACCGCCGCCCGGAGATCTCCCGATCGTGGTTGCGCCCTCGGTCCGGAATGTCAAGCTGGGGCGGGTGCTGGTAGACGGAGGAAGTTCTATCAACCTCCTGTCCGCCCGAGTCGCCAAAGCACTTCAGATCTAGGAGCAGGAGCTTCGGTAGGTGCTGCCCTTCTTCGGCATCGCTCCGGGGGCTGAGTCCGTCCCTTTGGGGCGCGTCAGTCTCCCGGTGACCTTCGGAGGCGATGACAACTTTCGTACGGAGATGCTCGAGTTCGAGGTGGCTGACTTCGACCTCCCGTACAACGCCATATTGGGTCGGCCGGCGCTGACCAAGTTCATGGCGGTCTGCCACTATGCCTACATGGTGGTCAAGATCCCGGGGCCAGCCGGCCCCATCATCATGAAGGTGGACCGCTGGGCGCCGCTGCGGCAGGACGCCTCGCCCGACGGGGCCGCTCAGGTCTGAAAAGGCCGAGGCCTCGACTCAGGAGCTCCTCCGTGCGGCTCTGCGCTTCCCTCGGCTCGTCCGCGGGGGTTACGACGGTCTCCCTGAGCGAGTCAGACCCGGCGAAGACCGTTCAGGTGGGCGCATCGCTCGGCGCCAAATAGGAAGGCGCGCTCGTCTCCTTCCTCCAGTCTAACGCAGACGTATTTGCTTGGCAACCGTCCGACATGACTGGGGTCCCCAGGGAGGTGATTGAGCATAAGTTGGCAACGTTCCTCGGCGCGCGACCGGTCATGCAGAAGGTCCGGAAGCAGTCGGTGGAGCGCCAGGCCGTCATCCGCCAGGAGGTGGACAAGCTGTTAAGGGCGGGGGTCGTTCGAAGTGTCGCCCACCCTAGGTGGCTCGCGAACCCCGCCCTCATCAAGAAATCCAACGGGCGGTGGAGGATGTGCGTCGACTTCACCGACCTCAACAAGGCGTGCCCGAAGGATCCGTACCCACTTCCCCGCATAGATCTCATCGTCGACTCCACGGCGGGGTGTGAACAGCTGTGCTTTCTGGATGCATACTCCGGGTACCACTAGATTAGCATGGCTGAAGAAGATGAAGACAAAACTGCCTTTGTGACGCCCATGGGCATCTACTGGTACACGAGGATGGCGTTCGGATTAAAGAATGCGGGCCCAACCTATCAGAGGGCCATGCACATTGCTCACCGCCCCCAGATCGGGCGGAACTTGGAGGTGTACGTCGACGACCTGGTGGTAAAATCCAAAAAGGCGGAGGAGTTGGTCGGCGACCTAGAGGAAACCTTCGCCAACCTGAGGAAGTACTGCATCAAGCTCAATCCTGAGAAGTGCGTCTTCGCCGTTCCGCCGGGCAAGCTGTTGGGTTTCCTTGTCTCATAGAGGGGGATTGAGGCGAACCCCGATAAGATCGCTGCAATTGAAAATATGAAGCCCCCGACGCGACTTCGGCAGATGCAGTGCTTGGTGGGTTGCTTGACTTCCCTGGGCCGCTTCATAGCTCGCCTGGGGATAAGAGTCTCCCCCTGTTCAAGCTCTTGAAGAAGACCAATTCTTTCGAGTGGACCGCGGAGGCGCAGGAGGCGTTCGACGGGCTGAAGAAGTATCTCACTTCTCCCCCGTGCTGGTCGCCCCGGATCCGAGCGAGCCGTTGATCCTCTATGTCGCGGCAAGCCCAGAGGTGGTCAGCGCGGTGTTGGTGGCAGAGAGAGGAGTTCAGCGCCCGATCTACTACATCAGCAAGGTCCTCCATGATGCAGAAACTAGGTATTCGCAGCACCAGAAAATATTGTATGCCGTGCTGACGGTGTCCAGAAGGCTGCGTCACTACTTTCAAGGGGCGAAATCACTGTGTTGACCAAGTACCCCTTGCGGGAGATCCTTTTCAACCGCAAGGCGACGGGTCGCATCACCAAGTGGGCAATGGAGCTGGCGGAATTCGACCTGAAGTTCGCCCCTCGAACGACGGTAAAAGGGCAGGCGCTGGCAGAGTTCGTCAATGAATGGACCCCGGCGGCGGCAGAAGTTGAAGACACCCCAGCGCCCTCGCCGTGGATTCTCTTCTTCGACGGTTCATTTCGGCTGGAGGGGGCTGGGGCCGGCGTCGTTCTGGTGTCTCCCACCGACGACATTGTTCGGCACCTGGTGGTATTGGAGTACCGCGCCACCAACAATGCTGTGGAGTACGAAGAGCTCCTCGCCGGGCTCAGGGTGGCCTCAACCCTGGGCATCCGGCGGCTGCAAGTCAAAGGCGACTCTCTCTTGGTCATCAACCAGGCGAGGAAGGAATTCACCTGTTCGGATCCCGTCATGACGACCTACCTGGCGGAGGTGCGTCGGTTGGAGCGGCATTTTGAGGGGTTGGGCTTCGTGCACATCCCTCGACGTGACAACTACATGGCGGATGAGCTGTCCCAGATTGCCTCGTCAAGGGCACATGTCCCGGCTGGGGTCTTTGAAGAAAGACTCACGCGGCCGTCTGTCGCAGCCCCCGATCCTGGTGGAGACGGCATGACTCTCAATGCGGCTCCCACATCTGGTGGAGACGTCGACGTCCCCGCAACAACTCCCCAGTCGGAGGGAGGATGCGGAAGAAATGCGCGGCGGTTGAGGCGGAAATGTCAAGCCAGGCAGAGTACGTCGGCGACCATCCTAACGTCGTCGCACTTGTCCGGGAAGGTCAGTGGATGGATCCTATCCTAGCCTACCTGCGGGACAGAGTGATCCCCGACGATGACGCGTAAGCTGAGAAGATAGCGCGCAAGGCCAAGCGCTACGCTCTGGTAGGTGGGGACTTGTATCGCTAAGGCGCAAACGGAGTTCTACTGAAGTGCGTCACTCGGGAAGCGGGGAGCAAAATCCTCTCTGAGATCCATGGAGGCATGTGTGGGAGCCACTCAGGGAACCGGGCGTTGGTCGGAAAGGTCTTCCGCCACGGTTTCTATTGGCCTATCGCCTCCGTGATGCCTTCGAGCCGCGAGGAGATGCAAAGCGCGATTTCATGCTAAGCAGATCCACCGACCAGCACAGGCGCTGCAAACCATTCCGCTCTCCTAGTCGTTCGCGGTCTAAGGGCTGGATATCCTGGGCCGTTCCCGCGGGCGACCGGGGGCTACACGCATCTGTTCGACGCCATCGACAAGTTCACCAAGTGGGTGGAAGCATCGCCGGTCCCGGCAATCACATCTGCTGCAGCCATAAAGTTCATGAGAAGCATCTTCGTTCGGTTTGGCGTCGCCAGCAGGATCATCACCGACAATGGCGCTCAGTTCAAAAGCGTTGATTTCCAAGATTGATGTGAAGAGCTGGGTACCAAACTGTGTTTCGCCTCCGTCGCGCACCCGAAGAGCAATGGGCAGGTGGAGCGGGCAAATGCAGAGGTACCTAAAGGACTTAAGACAAGGGCGTTCGATCGCCTGGAAAAGCGTGGCAGGCGTTGGGTGGAGGAAGTCCCCACCGTGCTTTGGGCGCTGCGGACAGCCCCCAACAGAGCTACCGGCGAGACTCCTTTCTTCATGGTGTATGGTTCTGAGGCGGTGCTCCCGTCGGAGCTCGCCTTCGGATCTCCAAGGGTGGCGGCGTACAGCGAAGATGGTGACCCTGACCGGCGTAAGGATGAAGTAAATCTCCTGGAAGAGATCAGAGACAGAGCGGCGATCCGGGCCGCCAGATATCAACAATCCCTGCGCCGTTATCAAGCAAAAAGGGTGTGCGAGAGAATACTGGCAGTGGGTGACCTCGTCCTGCGTAGAGTCCAGGTGCAGGCAGGTTGCAATAAGCTGTCTCCCTTGTGGGAGGGCCCCTTTAAGGTGGTCTTAGTATCCCGCCCAGACTCAGTCAGGCTCGCCTTCGAGGATGGTCGCAAACTGGCGAACACACTGAACGCCGAGTACCGAGGAAGTTCTCGCCTTAGGTAGCTATTTGTAACCTTGATCTTCCTTGAGCCGAGCGGCAGGTCTTCTTCCTTCACCGCTCGCCTCGGGGGCTACGATGTACGAAGCCATCTGCAGTATAAAGATAAGTTCCTCTGTTTTTCGCCTTAAAAAGTCTGTTAGAAAACATTCTGTCGAAAGCTAGTAGCGAGAAAGTACTTAAGGCTGATGGCCCCTTAGTTGTAAAAGCGAACGCTTAAACTTGCGCTGGGCGAGGCAAGGCGGACGGAAGGCATGTTCTAGCCTGGTGTGTCTGCTCGGTTTGGGCCCTGTGCCAACGACGGCACCGGCGTCTAGACCACTTCCGGAAGCTAAGTGCTCACCACGTAACGTTTAAGTTCGGTTCGCGGAGAGGCCGTAAGGGTTGAAGTAACCAGATGCCTAAGGAAAAAAGCGCTCACTTTCAGCATAACGTTCTATCTAAAACTTTTGGCGGTTGGTTGCTTAAGTTCCTCTGTTCCGCAAGTAAGAAATCGAGTAAAAGATTAACGAGACTTGTGGCAGGAAAAGCAAAAGTTTGCATTAACAGGTTTTATATACAAGACAAGACGAGCAGAGGAGTTCAACTACTCCTCGTCGTCGTCGTCTTCCGCCGGTGCAGCGCCGCCCATCATGGATACTCGGTTGGCGGCGACTTCGACCCGAGACTGTTTGTCCGGTCCAGCTGGCGCGAAGGTTCCCCGGTGGCGGCGTCGAGGTCAAACGCGACGTTTTGGGCAAGGCAGTTGCCCAAGACGAACCGCGCTGCTTCAAAGGCGCCGTGGCGACCATCCTTGATCGGAAGAGTCGCCGCGCTCTCGCCAGGTGGCAGAGCGGCGGCGTCAGCAGCAGGGGCCCCGCTGGAGGGGGCCAAAGAAGGCGGAGGAAGCCTGGGGCTCGCGGGACGAGGCCTTTTTGGGCTTGTCTCCCCCTCGTCATCGTCGACGGAGAGGATAAGGCGGCGCTCCCAAGAGCGCGATCGGCGTCGGTCGGGGCGGGAAGCGCGACGGCCACAGAAGGAGCGGCGGCTGCTGGAGCTTCTGCGGTCGTAGGAGGTTGTTTGCGGATCTGCAGGGGTCGCCGGACCACCTGGACTGCGGGACCAGAAACTTCCATGGGGGGCAGCGCACGCAAGTACAGGTTGCGCTCCCGTGGGTCCCAGTCGCAGAGGGGGCGGATGCTCGTAGGCAGAGAGACATCGCCGGTTGGCGCGAGCAGGAGTCCCGCCAGCCATTGGTGGACTACCTCCTCTGACACATTCCCCGCGGCTGGTCCAAAAAAAAGCAAAAAAGAGAAAGAGCTGCGAGTTAGCAAGGGATCAAGAAGCAAAAGAAAGAAGAAAATATCCCACGAAATCGGAAGACCCAAAAGAGTGCGAGAGTACTCACCTCCAGGGGCAATGCGGGTCCCATCGTCGTCGCCGTAGTATTGCCAGGCGGGGCGCGCCCTCATATGAAGCGGGCAGAGGCGGCGCCGCAAGAAGTCCGCTACCACATGGGTTCCGGTGAGCCCATAGTGGCAGAGCTCGGCGATGCGCGCTAGCATCGCCTCTGTCTCCACCGTCTCGTCGGGCTGAGACCCCCAGCAGGTAAGGGATTCCGCGAAGCCCTCAGGGAAGACAAGATCGTCGCAACCGCTGGAGTCCTCCACATACAACCACTGTCGCGCCCAGTCCTTCCAGTTGGATTTAAGCGCGAGCGGGATGAAGGCGGCGGAGTCGCGGAGCGAGAGGTAGCATCTCCCCATGGCCCCGCTCGAGCGCGAGATCGCGTGCAGCGTGAAGAGCTGGCGCCAGAGCGGGAGGCTCGGCATCGTCCCCACGAACATCTCGCAGAGGTGAGCGAAGATGGCCAGCATCACGATGGAATTGGAAGGAAGGTGCGCCGCCTGGATCTCGTAGTAGGCAAGCACTCCTAGGAAGAACTCAGAGTACGGCGGGACAGGCCCCGCCAGCACGGCCCAGGTGAAGGTGATGATCTCCCCGTTGCGTGGCTTGGCGCCATGGTACCGGTGCAGAACTGGGCGGCGGAAGGCGGCACGAGTCGCTGGAGCCGTGCGACTGTCTCCTCATCGGCGACGGAGGCGGGCAAGGCTGAATCAGGCGGCGGCGCAGCTGGAGTGGCGTCCCCACGATGACCCTTGCTACGCTTTGGAGCCATGGGAAGACGGTGGTGGCGCTGGCGAAAAAGCTCTGCAGCGGCGGCGAAGAAGGTGGATGGCAATTTGAGGATTTGGCGTGCGAAAGAGCTCATCGCGGTGCAAAGAAGTGAAGCATTTATAGATGGAAAGAGCGAGTGCGACGGTTTGGATTCCGTCCCCACTCACGCGTACGGCGCCATTTTGCCCCGCGCGCCTCGGCTTCCCGCGAAAAGAGGCACGGTTCCTCGAGGAAGATCGTGCGCAGGTGGAGAATCGGGCGTGCGGCCGCCGCAGGAGGTGGGCCCCCCACGATTCGCCTCCCATCGCGCGAGAAATGGCAGAATATCGGCGCGACGGTTTGCGTATCATGGTGGTCCCGGAGGCTACTGTCGGTACAGTAAATACCGAGGTATGAAGAGTCCTAAAGAAGACAAGCAGGCGGGCGACTAGGCCCCAGCGCGCGGGCGAGCCCCTCAGCGCGCCTGGTGAGGGCCCCACGCGTTAGGCGGGCGACCAGGCCCCAACGCGTGGGCGAGCCCCTTAACGCGCCAGGCGAGGGCCCCATGCGTCAGGCGGGCGGCCAGGCCTCCTCACTGTCAGGTGGGGTCCGCGCGTCAGGAAGCGTCCCGAGGGGAGTCTTCCAGGCAAAGGCTCTCCCCTGATGCGAAGGATAGGCGCATTAAATGCGACATCACGTGCGGATGGATCGAGGAAGAGATGATTACCGCCACAGTGACCTTTGCGGGTCAGATCAGCTGTCACTGTGGTTCTGCGGAATTGACCGGCAGAGAGAGAGCTTGCCGTCATCAGGTTGGCCGCCCGCGTCAGGCGGCGCAAGATGGGCCCTGCCTACTCCTTCACCGGCGTGTTCACACGAGTCAGAGGCCACTTGCGAAGCACGCGTGGGCAGCGCCGCTCGGCACAGTAGCAGCATGTTTTCGTCTCTCCTATCTTGTCCCTTACATCTTATCAGTGTACTAAGTGTACTGTACTACTAACCCCTTTGCTCTCTCCGCCAGCTCGAGGCTTGTATAAAAGGAGAAGAGAGAGAAAGGAGGGGTACATTTTCTGTAATCATTTTCCACACAACCACAACAAGAAAAGAGTTAAGGCTCGGCAGGAGTAGGACTATTACCCGCGAGGGGGTCCGAACCTGGGTAATCTCTGCGTGTCGCTCCTCACCGCGCCCGACGCTCGAATCGGATCGAGTCCGGGCTGATCGGCTAGCAGAAGCAGAAATCTGATAGGGGTGTGACTCACCGTGGTTTGGTGAAGAACACACCGTCAACATTAATAACTAATGCTAGATACGGTAATTTGAACTCGTCTTAAAACTGGCTTTACGCAAACAAAATAACCCTTACCTCCAAATAAGGCCTTCTAAGCACTATATGCATTATGGGAAGTGTTAACTAGCCAGCGTTTGGATGACGCTGACCTCGCATATCTCCACTCTTTTAGATGAAAGTTAAGGAGAAGGATTGGTTCGAGTGTCGCGAAGGAGGTGACCCGGCTACGATGGCTATGATGCGGTTTAGGGTTTGCTCCAGTCGCCTACAGAAATGCATAGCCGTTGGAAGATATTTCGGTTAATCTTATATGCTCTACTAACTCTGATGGCTTACCGATAACAGTTGTACGACCTCTCGGCTTATTTAATAATAAGCCTGCGTCATGCAACCAGGTATGTAATATTCCGAATAATGTAACGTATGTCTGTATAATACTCGGCTATGTATTGCACGTACTAGAGTACTGATCCAGGGTCTAGTGCATGTAAACAGCGGCTCTCTAGTAAGTATAAAAATGAGGGCTGACACATGCCACCTAGGACCAATGGCCATCACACAACAACACTCCACGGTGGCACGGTCTACACACAATCAGATGCTATGGACCTCCCTAGGTACTACCAGGAAGCTGACCATGGTGACGCACGACTCTAAGGGTCTCAAAAATTACATGGATAGGACTCACCGGTGGTGACAAAATTGCTCGCAACAGTTCTTGGTCCTGATCCCACCTCTTCTTTCCGACAAGTTAGTCCACCATGGCTCAAGGTAACGACGACTGCGGCCCTCTTTGATAGCTTGTTTAGTTTTAGTTTAGTTTTTGTTGGGAAAATTTGACCACCTTTGAAAGTGGTATGAAAAGGTTAAATAAATTATTAAAAAAATATTTTTGAGATATTTGAGAAAAACCCTACAAAGTTATAAAAAAATTATTTTCAAAACATAAAGTGAATGGTGTATATAAAAATAACAAAAGTTACAATCCCAACAAAAACTAAACTAAAACAAGCTATCAAAGAGGCCCTACAACATCAGGGAGCCCTAGCGCCACATTTCGAGGGTTTAATAAATTGCGCGGACACCCTAGGTCAAGTCAGACTTCAAGGCTTAGCCCGTGGTGGTGCAATATCTGGGTCAAACTCATCGCGATGACGACAAATGTGGTGGCTGTGAGATCCAAGGCAAAGCCTTTTCCCTTTTTCTAAAAAGCTAATTTATGTTTTATTATGTTTAAAAATACGAAAACATTTTGGATACTCTTCGGATTTTTTTTAAAAATCTCTAAAGCATATAGGACTTAAAAAACATTTATCAATTAGCACTAGTAGTCTATTGAAAAACTGAGCTTGCAATCAAAGTGAGGTGAATGGGAGCCTCAAATTCACCTACACTCAAAAATTTGGAGCATTTAATAACTTCATGCACCCCAAATTGCATAGATAAATTCTGTGAATGGATGTGAGGATTTTCAAACCATGATCCTGGTTGTTAAGAGTCCAAACATGAGGAATCAAAGGTAAAGTGGTTTTAACAAAAGCTAATCAAGCCAAATGGATGAAGCAACTTTTAGAAAAGTAAAAACATATTTCAACATAAAATTGTCCTCTAATAAGGGGGTTGCTGCTGCTTTTCTTGACACCGAAAAATTGAAAGACTTTTTCTTAAGGTAGACAAATGAGTCGTGCAGCACCACACCAAAGTTGAGCTTCAAATTCATTTTATAAAAATTAGGTAAATTTAAACACCACGGGCTGTTAGTGAAGGCGAACGCGCATGCTACCATAGCAAAAATTAAAAATTTCTAGGTGAACACCCAGGTCAATCTTGTAAGTAGGGGGATCACAGATCATTATCCTTGACGAGTAAAAGTAGGGGAAGAAAAGTTGGAGAAACCGGTGCTCATGTCACACGTGTCGAGGTGCAGGAAGTAGTCGTTCATGTCCCGATCAATATCGAACAGGTCGCAACCTAGGTCAGGGATGATCTCCGTGTGGTCGGCGAAGCTCGGGAGTCTCAGCGGAGCTCAGGCCTAAGGTCAGTGAAAGTCGTCGACACTCGGAAAGCTCGGGGAGTCTTGGCAAAGCTTAGGCCTAAGGTCGGCGCAACTCGAGGAATCTCGGGGTCCGCCGATCAGCAACACGTCCGCAATAGCGGTAGTGCGTCAAAAGGTACCCACACATCCAGGGGTGGAACGCTCCACTCGGGCGTGCTAGCACCGCGTCGTGCAGCTAGGGTTTCCACGCGGGCGTGCTAGCACCGCGTCGCCCTAGGCCCAGGCCTCCTCTTTTTATAGACGTGCTAATGGGCTTCTACGATATTAACCCATTAGGACTCTAAATCCTACGCGGATCTGTATCCGTATGCAAAACCCACTGACGGATAAATCCATTAGGCATGTTCCAACGTATTAAGTGTGTAGCCTAGGTTCACGTGCAAGTCAGCCATGGGTCGGAAACCCGTTTTCAAATCCACTGATCAATAGCGGTACCTAGCTACACATATTGACCCCCCAAATGAGTAGATTAATTCTCATGGGTTAAACCTTGATACACTCACGTATTGATCCTTTTGCCGCACGACACCAGCCAAGCTCAAGGCAAGATGTGTGTCATCCCTGTGATTGCACAACCATTCTGGCATGGTTGTATCAACCTGTGTAATGTAATCCATTGCACAACCATTCTTATGCATCGTACATGCCATTGTCTGTGTAATGTAATCAGTTTATTCTTATTTTGCAATGATCGGTTGTCCGAAACTTTTTAGCTACTTAGAGCATCCCCATCTGGCTCATCAAAAGAACCTGTACTTCAAAATTTTTTGTATGCAGCAAGAGGGAAGCAGCAGGTCAGAGAAGCTGAGCGCACTGGGGAAAAAATCACACTACTGTAGCTACACAGGTTCATTTGATGCCTCTGCTGGGATGCTCTTACATGTTTTGTCATTTTTAAACTTGCTTATACGGACCCAACTAACTAATGTTACAATTACAACGTACAAACAACATGGTGTAACAATGCTTGTCGAATTATTCCATCAATTTCCAGCTAAGGTAGCTAATTTTAAAACTGACAGAAAAACACGTAAGCAACCATAATGAACGCACAAATTTATGTTCGTTTACATGTTTCACATGTTCTATTAACTTTCTCGGACCAAACTAACTCATTCAACAATAACACCACATAAACAACACGATCAAATAAATTTTTTCGATTTTTTCCAAATGTCTTCGATTAAGTTAGCTATTTGTTTAGCGTACTCCAAAAGTGGAGACAACATAAAATCTAGGCTGTGTTTCTTTCGGCGGTTAGATTATAATCTGAAAAGGTTGTGATGTTTTTTAGAAGATTTAAAGGGCCAAAAAAATTATGAAAAAAATATTTTTGAGATCTTTGAGACAAATTGTGCAAAGTTTCGAAAAAATAACTATAAAATATTTCAAAATATAACCATTACAAAAATGACAAATTTTAAACTGCAGCTTATAATCTGATTATAAGCTGAAAGAAACAAAGCCCTAGCCTCGCCAATTTCACTGTTCTCGTCATGTCACTAGCGAATAAATTAAAAATTCATTCATATAGCGAACACAAGAAGAGAGATTTAAAACTCGATGTATGAGTATCTTTTAAAATATCTACATTGTCTATAACAATTGGTACGTACAACTTTATTTTTTTAGAATTATTTTAATAGTAAAGTTCTAATGGTTTGTGACCAGAGTTCGTAGTATTATTACACCATCAACTATTTTACTAAAAAATCATAATGAACCCATAAAGTATTCTAATCAGAGATTACCATGCAAACTGTTATTTCAAACGTCAAACGCTATTTTGTGTGCACGCTATTTTGTGGCCGGCTGTGGGGGAATCTCCCCGTCGCCCCACCAAAGGGCGATTGCCCCCTCCCCCTCCCTGTCAGGATCGCCCGTTGAATCACTGACTGGAGCCTTTTTCCTGAATCTCCAAACAGACGACCATTTTTGTGTAAGAGAATTAAAAAATAAAAAAAATATTTTTTTTCCTGAAATCAAGCATTGTGCGATAGTTTTACTCACGGAGCTCCACTCCATTTTACAGAGTAATATCATGCAATGTGTCCAAAATCTTGCATGATAGGCGCGGGCCTTTTGTAGAAAACTGTCCTCTTAGGGCTCGTTTGGGAGCCCGATTCCTTATCGGGATCCCAACATGTTCTCGTGGAGGATGATCCGCGTGGGAGATTTTCACGGGTCATTTCATGAGCGCGTTTGGCAGCCCTCTGCCTAGGGTCGTCCTGGTCTATCCCCCTCGATTTCCTTTCTTAAAGAAAAACTCCATCTTTCTCTTTCCTATCACATGCAAGTCATTTTGTTGGAATACATCCTATCTTTTCACCTTTGTAATTCTATCAATAGTCAATATTATAGCCTCATTAGTCCTCATCGAGGAATCTCCTTACCATCCTAGAAGTTTGAGATCTTTCCCGACCATTTGTTTTCAAGTCTATTCAGGAGCTCCTTTATCGCCTGATGATTAATGTCGGACTTGAATTAGCTCAACATCAAAACAAGCATTGTGCAATAGTTTTATTCACGAAGCTCCTCTTCATTCTGCAGAGTAGTATCATGCAATTTGTCCAAAATATGGCCCGATAGGCGTGGGCCTTTTGTAGAGAACTTTCCTCTCGGTGTTCGTTTGGGAGCCCGATTCCCCGTCAGGATCCCAGCATGTTCCCGGGGAGGTTGATCCGTGTGGGAGATTTTCATGGGTCATTTCACGCGCGCGTTTGGCAGACCGCTACTCAGGGTCGTCCTGGCTCATCCCCCTAGATTTCCTCAGGGAAGCCACCCCAATCTACTAAGCCGCTGAATATTTCCCATCATCACTCGCCCCACCGCTCGTCTCTTCAACTCTTTCCACCGGTCTTCCCTATCATAACAGGCTTCCTCTCGATCCTACTCCCAGATTCAAGCGTCGTCGGCGACGAGCTTCCAGTTCCAATGGCGGCCGACGATGAGCTCCAAACGGTGGGGCCCTGCTCCCTCGACGGAGGCGCGGCTCCAAGGTGCTGCTCAATGACCACACGCCACCCATATTTTTGCATCTTGCCACCCGTCATTGCACCACTCATTGTTCCGCAAAAAAAGTGATGAGAAAGAGATGGGATTTGTATATGACGAGTACAGGGGGGAGATTGGAAGGGAATTTGTATCCCAAGTATGTGAAACGACCAAAAAATCCCTTTGTGGATTTTTGATCCCTAGGTTTATCCCTTGCTTAGCCAAACAAGCCTTCAAAGAGAGAGAGATGAGAGAGGTCGTCCCTCCCAATAGGGATGGCAAAAATACCCATGAATCCGGGTACCCGCGGGTACCTAGCCCAATGGATCCAGTTCTGGGTCTAATCCTAGACCCATGGGTATGAGATGTCGGGTCCGGGCTTCAAATTAGACCCATGCGTACCTAGACCCGGACCCGAAAAGATGGACTGACATATAGTCCCATGTTGTAATTGCCTCTCATCTCCCCTCATCTAACCCTAGCCCTTCTCCCAAACTCCCACCCACACGCTGCCTCTCTCCTCACTCCTTGGCCGCCGCCCCACTGGCCTCCTCACAAACGCCGCCCCTCTCCCTCCTCCCTCCTTCCCTCTCTCTATCCTACTCCCTGAGGCCAGTGGCCGCGGTGGCGTGCAGGACGCGGCCTGCGGCGCGGCGGCGTCCTCTCTTCCTCTCTCTCCCGCTCTCAGGTTGGAATGGGTACCCGTTCGGACCTGGGTACCCGCTGGGTCCAGTATAGGTTTAGATCCGAGAGTAACTTCGGGTCCGGGTCCGGGTACACTATTCGGATCTCGGGTCCGGTCCACGACGGCTGTACCCGGAGCCCAAAGGTACCCGACCCGATTGCCATCACTACCTCCCAATCAAAAAAAGGTGGTTTTTGTTCTGCTCCCGCTGCCGCTCCAGACATTGGAGCAGGAACCCGCGTAGGACTATACGAGGGATTGGAGCGGGATTTGGATGCTGCTCTTGACTGATCACAACTTCCGTGGGAGCTTCCGTTTTATGAAAGGAATGAACTCAATGAAGAAACAAACCAATTACAAAACACAAACCCAATCAACTACAACCCGATAAAAGAAAGAAAGACAAATAAAAGCCCATACAACACCAAAACCGAGAGAGAAAAGGGATTGCTCTCGCAGTCCGAAGAACATAATAGGTATCGAAGAGCCGAACCAAATAGCCATCGAAGAACCAACCAATAAGGGATTCCTACCAAAGAACCAAGAAGGGCTACCAAATAAACTAGAAAATCGTAATCAACAGTCAACTTTAAACCCAAGAAACTCTAGCTCCTACGAGGGATTTACTTCATGACCAATGGTGATCTAATTTAGGTCATCCTAGTACTGTAGCAAATAAAACAGTGAAAAGAAAAATATAGATGAATAGTAAAAAAGATGTGTAAATAGTGGTTGGGTCGACCTAAGTTAAGTCTAGATTGGTGATAATCTGAGTATAGGAGACGAACAAGGCCATGGTGATCTAGCTTGAGCTAGAGCAAGAGCACTAATAATCCAAGTTCATAGAGGAGAAGTTCGATGAGCTCGAGTAAGAGTGCGAATAGGTCAAGAGTTTGGTGTATAAGGTCTCCCTTTGACCAAGAGGATATCAGCGCCTGCTCAAGAAGGTCAACAAAGCCCACACAACTACAGGTCTAGATTGGTCGGCTTGGATTTCACCTTGACCTAACCGGCTCCGGCGGTGCCCTGGCCCAACCTAAACCTGAGCCGCCGACGTGAGGGGAGGTGAGCCACGGTCGTGAGGGGAAGTGAGATACTGATCTGAGGAGAGGTGTTGCCGAGGGGATCTTTGGAAACGCAACACCGCCGTGCGGGGATGCATCACCGAGGGGATCTCGGGAGGTGACACAATGTCGTCGTGAGGGAGATGAGGAGGCGTCACCACCACACCAAAGCGCGTTGTTGTGGGGGAGGCATTGTCAAGCCGCTGATTATATCACGAGAAGCTAGCACCGTGTGTAGGTAGGTAGGGGGAGTGCGCTGCCGTCGTGAGGTCATAGGATGCGTGAAAGGATCTCTATGGCCAAGAGGGGGTGAATAGGCATTTTTTTAAATTTATTTTCAATTATTCTTGATTAAGTAACAAGATTAAAAGTGACCCAATCCTACATTCTAGTGCCCTATCAATTGGAAACAATTAATAATAAAACGCACTAGTAAGCTAATCCACCCATTCAAAGAAAACGAGCAATCAATAGCAATTCATGCAAAGTGTAGATGTGAAAGTAAATGAGGCAAAGGAGAAGTGACACGGTATTTGTTTCACCGAAGTTCGAGCCACAACTCCTACTCTCTGTTGAGGCTAGCCCTTGCGCACAAGGACCAGCTCCCTCTCGAGCCACATGCCTCACTTACTCCCCGGTAGTCGTTCCGCCACTTCGGCGAGGTGGACTCCGTCACCTATACACTAACTCAATAGTACCCACATGCCAAGGTCTACTCCCAAGTCCACTCCTCCAAGAAGAACACCGTCTTCAAGAGTAATAAGCCCGAAAAGCTCCGATCATGCCAAATCGAAGGATTTCCCTGAAGCTTGGTTTGGGGGAAGGTAGGCGGTTGAGGAAAGGCTTTAAAACACCCCTAGGAAGAGTAAATTTTGGCTCTAGGTGGAATAGAGCAGCAAACCTCATAGATGGCTGGCTACTGAACTCAATTTATATCCCCCGAAGAGAAACTAGTCATTGGAGCTCAGGAAAACTCCAAAACTAGTCACATAAAGGTTCGTCGGACCGGTCAAGCGACCACCGACCAGTTTGAGCATCGTTGAGCCCTAATTATTTAGTGGTATTGATGACATGGATAATTGTGCATGGATTAATGCTAGGGAGCTCTTAGTCCTTTCATGGAACCCTAGCAAGGCAATGACGATCCTTTGAGTTGCTCAAAGGTGTTCTAAGCATGACCGGACGAGTGAAGAGGTCATGTGTAGGTTTAAAAGTAGCTATGTTTTTACTTTTGTTGCCCATGCTTCAAGAGGGGCCTAATTTGTTCGATCATGCCGAGTCTCTTCTTCACTTAAATCACTAACCTTTTCACAATTACCTAAAAATCCGTTTGTGTTCAAAATACTTAAGCCTTGCATTGTTAGTGCTCGTCGGACTGGGTCTTATGGACACAAACCCTAATTGCTCTCTTTTGTAGCTGGTCAGATTGGGTCCAACAGTACTGAGTTCCTGTGCTTTCACCTCCACCGGATCG
Source organism: Raddia guianensis (assembly GCA_036346415.1). NCBI lineage: Eukaryota > Viridiplantae > Streptophyta > Magnoliopsida > Poales > Poaceae > Raddia > Raddia guianensis. The sequence goes on from CM070544.1 coordinate 32,342,494, forward strand.
GTTCCGACAACCGTCAGGACCGGGTCCGACAGTACGTATGTCGTCTGTCTTGAGACTGGGTTACAACCATCGAACCAGGTTCGGTGGTGGTCGGACCGGGTCCGACGGGTATTGTAACAACTAGTTTTTGGAGTCTTCCCGAGCTCCAACGACTAGTTTCTCTCTTGGGGGTATAAATTGAGTTCGGTATGCAGCCATTTATTTGGTTTGCTGCTGCATTCCACCTAGAGCCATCATTTACTCATCCTATGGGTGTTTTAGAGCCTTTCCTCCACCACTTCATCAACCACCTACCTTCCCTCATACCAAGCATCATGGAAGTCCTTCGATTTGGCATGATTGAGGAATTTTGGGCTTATTATTCTTAAAGACGGTGTTCTTCTCGGAGGAGTGGGCTTGAGAGTAGGTCTTAGCGTGTGGCTACTCTCGAGTCGGTGTATAGGTGACGGAGTCCACCTCGCCGGTGTGGCGGAACGACTACCGGGGAGTAAGTGAGGCGTGTGACTCAAGAGAGAGTCGGTCCTTGTGCACAAGGGCTAGCTTCGACGGAGAGTAGGAGTTGCGGCTCCGAACTTCGGAGAAACAAATACCGTGTCACTTCTCCTTTGTCTCATTTACTTTCGCATTTACCTTACGCATGAATTGCTACTAATTGCTTGATTGCTTTGAATGAGTGAATTAGATTATTAGTGCGTCTTGTTATAAATTGCTTCCGCTTGATAGGGCACTAGAACCTAGGTTTGGCTGACTTTTAATCTTGTTGTTTAATCAAGAATTATTGAAAAGAAATTTAAAAATGTCTATTCACCCCCTCTAGGCCATAGAGATCCTTTCAAATGGTATCAGAGCGTAGGTTCTTCTGTTGTAGCTTAATCGCTAGGTGGTGGCCACAAAGGAGGGGGCTAAGATTGACATAAAAAAGTAACTACTTTCAATGGCACAAGTTACTCCCATTGAAAAATTAGAATGCAATGCTATCTAGAAGCTCTTAGCTATGATGTTTGGATTGCTTGTGAGACCGGCTATCCGGCTCCCATCAATTCCTTGTCTCTCACTCCCGTCGAGACGGAATATCGACGTTACAATGTCATAGCTAGGAATGTCTTACTTTCCAATGTGAGTGTTGGTGTGTTTAATCATATTAGCAATCTCACAAAAGCTAGTAAAATTTGGAAAACTTTGAAAGAAATCCATGTTGCTAGTTCAAAGCTAATGGAGGAGAAATTAGCTCTCGCTAGAAGACAATTTTATTATTTCAAGATGCTACCTAATGACAATGTGAATGATATATTCTCTAGGTTGAACCCGATCATGAATGACATTGGCATGTGTGGCAAGCCCATGGAGGATATTGATGTATGCCGGAAAATTCTTGACATTGTCCCATTCGAGTTCAACACATTTGTTACTATGCTTCAAAATAGAGCAAAAAGATGAAGGCTGTTACTCCAACCAAGCTTATTGAAAAACTCGCCTCGTATGAGATGAGTATCAATAGTTATGAAGATGCACCTCATACTAAGAAGACTATTGCCCTTCCCGCTCAAGTCAAAGCAAAGAAGAAGTAGGTTGAAGAAAGTGAAGATGATTGCTCCGATGATGGGATTCCGGAGATAAAAGAGTTAGCTCTTCTTGTTAAGCGCTAAAAAAAATTGATCAAGAGTACGAGGTTTAGGAATGGAGGCTCGTCATCAAGGTGAAAACCCATATCCGAAATGCGATGCTATGAGTGTGGAGAGAAGGGTCACCTAGCGGCGGATTGTCCTATGAACAAGAGAAGTAAAGACAAGTTTAGAGATCAAAAGGACGATGAAAATGACTAGAAGAAGCATCGGCATTATCGCAAGAGCGAGAACAAATTCAAGAACAAAAAGAAGATTCTTGTCGTTGAGAAGTCCAAAAAGAAAGAGTGCTCAAGCTCTTCGTCAACCTCCTCCTCATCCGATGAAGAAGAAGACACAAGAGCTCATGGTTTAGTCAGACTCGCCATCAAGGAGAATACTCCACTAGCTATTTCTGGACAAAGACTTTGTCTCATGGCCGACAAGCAAAAGGAGATTGTTGGGGAGTGCCTCATCGATGATGAAGATTCTTGGGCAGACTCCTTCGAGGATGAATCTCACAACGCCAAGGTCTTCGGAGTCGCCATCAACAACTGTCCACCTCCAATGTGTCTTATGGTCTTGGAAAATAAGGTAACAAAGGAGAAGCCCTCTCTAGTTGAGCTCACTATTTTAATTGATGATTTAAATGATGCTTTAGAGAAGGAAAAATGTAATTGCAGAAGGTTGATGAAAGTGAATAAAGAACTTGCTAATGAATTTGAAATCTTGCCTGAGAAACATAAATCTCTAGAAGATGATTATGATGCTTTAAATTGCCAAGTTGAAATTTTTGAAAATGATCTAGCTAAGGCTAAATCGAGTTATGACATTGCTATAAATGATTGCTCAATTGTTAGATGTGATTTTGGTGTGACTTGTGATTTAATTGACACTATTAATGGCCCCTATAGCATGTCACTTGACACACCACTTGCTTTCTCATCCACCATCCCTCATAATACTAGCTCTTCATCATCCACTAGTATCACACCTTTATGTGAAAATGTGTGCAATTTGGATACTTGTGTCTTTGCTTCTTGTTTTAATGAGCTAGTTAAGGAAAATTTGATTGTGAAGAATAGAATTGAGCATTTAGACACTAAATTGGCTAAATAAATTGTTGGGAGTTCAAACCTTGACAAGGTGCTTAAAGAGTAAAGGTACACCTTGGGCAAACATTGTCAGGACCCAGTCTAATTGACCGAATCCTAATTATACATACAGTAGTCCCAGAAGACCATGACTAGCACACACAATTCAACAATAATGTTACATTGCCTTCGAGTTACATTATTACAACATAGGGGACTATGTGTCCCAGAGGAAATCACAACTTAATACATCAAGCATGACACGCAGGCCGAGATACAGAGTTACACACACGGTGACGCAGGAGCCCAACATGGCATGGTTTATTTTAGCGACTAGGCTACTCCACAGGCAAAGCAGCAGGCAGGACATAACCCTACTCCTCGTCCTCGAAGTCCTCCTCGTAGTCCGGGACCTCCTCGAATGGAGAGTCGTAGGGAGCCTCCTCGGCTGTTGAGATTTTTAAAGAGGGGAAAGGGAAACAGGGATGAGTACAAAGGTATTCAACAAGTTGGGGATATATGCAGATGGGGTTTAGTACAAATGGATGGCTTGGGTAGTTTTGCGGAAATGCATTTTTGTTCTTTTCCTAATTTTACAAAAGCACTTCTAAGAAAGCCTTAAACTCAAATGTTTATCTTTTAGGGCTCATTCGCATAATACTCTCGCCATTCGGCCTCATGCCGTAGCGAGTCTCTTCCTCAGTCTCTTCCCGTTACGGGGAATAAATCAGAACAAGGGGTAGGTCAAAACTGCGCAAGCAATTCATGATAGGCCAAACCCAATTCATGATGCAAGCCGGTAGTACCTATCTCAAGATCAAAACTCTTTCTCACAACTTTTACTCAACTCAAATGCTTTTGAAAATTCCCGGTTTTTGGAAGAAAAAAAAAGAGCTACCATATGAACAATCCTTCAAGATGCTCATGATCATGAGCACGGCTACCATGATAGTTTTAATTCTGCGAGTGGATACGCTTTACCCTCGAGAGGCTACGCATCCAGAAGTGTTTCGCCACAAAGCAGCAGAGTGGATGCGCTTTACCCTCGAGAGGCTACGCATCCAGAAGTGTTTCGCCACAAAGCAGTTAGATTCAAACACTAACGGCGACCGCCGGGAGTCTGCGCTAGGGTTTTTCGGCTAACAACGAGGCCCGTCCCATAACGGGACTCGAGGTCGTACTGTATGGCTCAGTTCGTAGGTCCATAGGACGAGTAGTTGTCAAACTAAAAGAGAGACAATAATTTAGCCCCGTTTTCTCAAAACGGTACCTTATTGTACTAAACCGACAAAAGTCTCTCCCTAGTCAGAAAGATTTTAGGGGAGAGACATAAATTCATTTTTCACCCATGGCATCACCCTCGATGTTTCAGTCTCTCGCCAAGAATTTTTCTTAAATCTTTCTCAATTCTTTTCTCTTCACACAATTTATTTTCATACACAAGAATTATAGCGTCATTTTAATAAAATTTTTTTAGGCATTTTTCCTACCATCAATAGAATGTATATATATACATAAGACTAGTAAGTCCTTATGATTTAAACCTATCACTAGTCTTACCATGATTCATTAGGTTGCATAACTAGTAGCTACCAAATACGATATTTTTAGTTTTAATCTAGCATGCAGCTTTTCAATCTCTAATAAATTATTTTTAAAACAAAGTACAAGACTCACAGTATGATCAAGGAGATTTGCCTTAGTCGAAAGACGGATAGGTGCAACTGGCGACGTTGGACGGCAATATACCACGGCATACTATTAGCGATTGACGCATAGCGACTAACAGTGTGCCGGTATGAATTAGCGACAGACTATCAGACACAAATAACACTATTAGGGTCGGATAGTCAGTTGGCAATAGATGATGATTTTACCGTCGGACGGTCGGTCGGTAAAGCCTTTTTTCCTATCGTATAGTCAGTGTTACCATATCGACACAGAGTGAGTCGGCAAAGATCGCACGTGCATAACTATAGGTGGGTTTAGAGTTCGTCCATCCTCCCTCCCAACGTTTGCCTTTCCCGTCCCATCACCTCCGTTGAGACCGCCGCCGCCTTCTCTCGATCCCCCGCGCTGCCAACACTGCTTGCCTCCTCTCACTCCCCCATGCTGGCGCCGCCTCCTCTTGCTCCCCCTACCGCCGCCGCCGCCTGCCTCCAGCCCCTTGTTGTCACCATCGCCGTTGCCGTCGCCGCCTGCGCCTCCTCCTCTTGCCCCGCCGGCCGCCGGTGCCACCTCCCCTCCACCACCGCCTGCCTCCTACCCCTCGCCGTCGCCGCCTCCGCCTCCGCCTCCGCCTCTCGCCCGCTGATTCCACCTCCCTCTTGCCTCTCCTCCTCTCCCTGGCACCGCTCCTCCTCCACCACCTCCCGCCAGTTCCCCAGTCTGCGGCACCTCTTATTCCTCACCGCTTCCCTTCCCCTATCGTCCGGCGCGGCTTTCCCTCTCGAATCTAACGTATGACATGAACCCTAACCCTAAACCCACTCATGTGCAAAGGTCACGACTACTAGCAGATCTTCCTCCTCCTCATCCTCCAGTGCTCTCCCGGTTATGCCGCGATGGTACCCACGAACGAAGGGACGACGACGGCGACGACAAGTACGTGGTGGTCGGTACTGCGTTCCTTCCTAGTGGCTTTTCTTTTGAGCTCACGAATCTGGGCTGGCAACGGCGCTGCATATCTCTCAAAAGAAACCATTTTCTATGAAGACTAATTCCACGTTCTGGACGATTGGAATGGTTCGATTCTCTCACCACTGCAATTGTCAGCCCTCGAATTGTTCCCTTTTGTGCATGTGGTGTGGAATTGCTCTGGAATTTTAACAGAGCACACAAATTCTATAGTCTAAAAAATCCTAATCAATTGGGGGACATTATCAATGCGACTGCAAAATTTTTTGAATAAAATATTTATATTCCCTCGCAGTGATTCCTGGCAATTCTAATGGCCATCATCTCTAATCATGATTCAGTGAAATTGTGCTTACCAAAAGCCTGTCTGTTCAGGTGGCCATGTATGTCCGATAGCTTAATTGGAATTTTTCACAGTTTGCCCAAAAAAAATATCGGAATTCCAAAAATGCCATCCAATTTTTCGAAAAACAAAATATGCCCCTTGGCGACACAGGGGAGCGCGCCAAGGCCCATTTAAGCGCCAACGCCGACGGCGCCTGGACTAGGGCTAGGCGCCATGGCCTAGGGCGCATGGCCTTGGGCGCCACGGCCCATGGCACCATGTTACATAAATATGGGTTTATTAAAAAAAATCTGCCACGCACCATGGTTTTTAAAATAAAATGTTTTACTGTATTTTTATTAAATATGGGTTTAGAAATATTAAATGGAAATTGTGAAATCAAAATAATTAGAGATTAAATGTAATATTTTTTATATGGGTTTAGAAATAAGTTGGGACAGAAAAATGTATTTGAACGTGTAATTAGAAATTAAATCCCAGTCATACCTTTTTCCCGAATGTGTATTGAACGTTCAATTCCAACCCAATCATACATTGTAGGCTGGGGACGAAGGGATTCAGTGGGTTCATCAAAGTAGATACTGTGTACAACATGTGTATCTACGTTGACAAGCCCACTGAGTCCCTTGTCCGCTGGTGGACATCGAACTCGGATAGCAATGTGTATCGCTAGAATGTATTGGAAGCTGGGGAAGAAAGGAATTAGCGGGTTCATCAATGTTGATATTGTTTATAACAGGCATATCAACATTGACAAACCCACTGATCCCTTTGTCCGCAGGTAGACCATGGAACTTTGGGAAGTTGGTAGCTTCTTCTTGCTAGGATGTGGTATTTATAGACTCCGTTGGAGTGAAAGGCGCTCTGGCCGAGAGCCCCATTATGTCAATTATGAAATGTACAGTATTGCATAAATGCTTTACGCCAGAGGGTTGTCGCCTCCCTCTGCCAAAGGCATGCATGCGTTCATCGACGGAGAGAGAATCGGAAAGTTTCGATGGAAAGGCGCTCTAGGTGAGGGCGCCTGCTGGGTCAGGTCACTGTCATCACTGTGCATGAAGGGTATCATCAATGTCAGCTGCAGTTCCCACCGACAGAGAGAGACAGGTGTGGTCTGCAAAGGCTCTCTCGGTGATGGCGCCATTGGCGCTCTCTGCAATGGTACAGGGTAAAGTTACTATAAGGACTGTGGATGTAGTGTCTTGTCTCTGTCACCTGCAGTGCACACCGAAAGAGAGAGAGAAAGGGGTGACATCGGAAGGCGCTTTCCGTGATGGCGCCATTGGCACAACTCTTGAAGTTGCGGCATGCAATGTATTGATTATGTCCGAGGCGGTGCAGAAAAGTAAAGCGGGCTCAGAGTTAGGCCACTATCAGCATTGTGCACTCATGTTATTGCAGATGTCAGCGGCAGTGCCCACTGATGGAGAGAGAATGGCCCCGACATCGGAAGGCGCTCTAGCGGATGGCGCCATTGCCACTACTTTCGATGGTGCAAGTGAAGTTACTATAAGGACTGTGGCTGTAGGGTCTTGTCTCCGTCAGATGCAGTGCCCACCGACAGAGAGATAAAGGGGTGACATCGGAAGGCGCTCTCCATGATGGCGCCATTGGTAGGAGTCTTGAAGGTGCAGCATGCAATGTGTTGATTATGTCGGAGGAGGTGCAAAAAAGTATAACGGGCTTAGAGTCAGGTCACTATCAGCATTGTGCAGGGTAAGGTCACTCTTAGGATTGTGCATGGAATCCAAAGGCGCTCTTGCCGATGGCGCCATTGTCATCCGTTCATCTATAAAGTGACCCGTTTAGTGATTGTGACACATACAAGTGACAGACACATAGAAGCGAGACCAATGTTTGGGAAGCGACAGCGCACCGGAAAGCATATAGCGGAGCCGTATGAAGCTCTATTCAATCAAGCTGGTGGATGGAACCAAGGTGGTGGACCATCTACGAATATCCCCCAGAACTCGTTCCCGTGAGTGGAGCCGTATCAAGCTCCATTCAACCAAGTTGGTGGATGGAACCAAGTTGGCGCACCATCAACGAATATCCCCCTAAACTCGTTTCAGTGGAATGAAGCTCCGCCTAATCCTTGGGTGAAAATTAGAACTCTTTTTCGATTTTTATATGTTATCCTTAGAGTGGCGGTTGTTAATATAGTTCTTCAGGTGGATGGCGCGCGGGAAAACCTTCCTGCGGAGGAGTTAAAGAAACTGTCAATCCAGGATGGCCGGCACGGAGAGGAAGATGACTGTAGTGAATATGACGACCCCGAATTAGCCGATCTCAGCCATGAAGCCGAGCTCTCCGAAGAAGCAGACGACATATCAGTGGACAGCGACGGCCTTCCGCTCGCCTACGGTGAATGGCCCGAAGCTGAACGGAAGGAGGATGAATAATACGGTGGCAGCGACAACGACGAAGATGAGTAGATTGTGCTACCGTGAGGAAATGTATCATATACAATTCCCTAAAAGCATGTCTCGTCAATAAGCATGCATGCTCGTTGTCGTTGTACTTGATCGTTGAATAAAGTGATGTTGTACCGTGCATTGTTTTTCTTTACTTTGTGTAAAAATTATTTAACATTCATCGCTACGAACCATGCCAGTGTGGTACCCCTTCCATCTATAAATACCGTGCCTCCGTAAGCTTCGAACCGCAGAAACTCAACTACACCATGGCAAGCCGGGGTCCTTCCTCACGCCCTTTCATTCCTGATACACGGTGGGAGTCATTTGGCCCAGGGGAGCATGCTCGTCCGCTTGCATCTGACATGCGTGTGTTGGACTACAGCGACTGGAGAGATGGCCCAGCCCTCCTGAGAGATCGAAGTTGTGCTTCAATTTGGTTATGGCCGAAATGCCAGTGTGGTAACCCTGCCGTTGTGCAGTGGTTCGACCACGTCCATGAAGGCTTCACCGGTGGTAGATTCTACCGGTGCCCTGTCTACAACGTAAGTATCGTCCTTATTTTTTCTCATAGATCTCGTGCTCCACTAAGTGTATCAATTGAACTCACAGATTCCAGATGTTACCTGTGGATGGACTATGTGGATGGATGACCCTTACCCGAGTGCCGTATATTTTTACATCGCAAGCCTTCATGCAAAGATAGATCGCTTGAAGAGCAGGCTCCGTGCACTCTGACCATCTCGACGACAAACAATTCATCGGCGTCCTCGGGCGCCGCCAACACCACCGCCGTGAGCGAGCTGCCAAACCGCATGGTTCTTGATCAACACTACATCCCAACTCGTGTTTATAGTGACACCTCATGCCTCTGTGGATGCCATTACCTCAGCACACCGAACGCAGAAATTCTCCGGCGAAGATCGGTCATGCAGCAGCAATATCCAGGGTACTTTGACACGGAGTGGAAAGCGACTTCTCAATGTTCAGCGACATGGTGTTCATGCGAATGTCACAACCCTTTTACAGCCATGTCCATGCACGTAAAATTGTAGGTATTTCAGGGGTGACGACCTTATGCTACAATTGTTGTATGATTGGTGTCCATACGACTTGTTACGTATTTGTTCTATGAGTTCAATTGTGATATGTTTGTTGTATTGGTTCTACGAGTGAGAGATAAAAAGCACGTATGTCCTAGTAAGTACGGAAAGGAAAGACAGACGTTGTAAGTTAAACAAGTTCAATACAAACACATACTGTCACACAAGGAAAGTAAAGACAAACTAATGCCGCCCCGTTTTATTGGCGGGATGCTACCTACGACCCGATGGGCTCCACCGATGATGGGGGTGCGTGTCACGACGGGGTCGTCTGTCATGGACGTGAACTCCTGGCAGCTCAACCTCTGGAGTGCCGTCATCTCCCTCCTGTGAGGACCCACCGGGCCATCCTCCAGAAGCAAGCAACGACTGAAAACTCGTCTGCTGTGTCTGCAGTAGGTCGGGGCTACTGAAGGGCTGTGAGACCTGTGGTGCTAAACCTGTGGAAGATAACGTACAAATGTTAATAGATGAAAGCGATTTGGTTGCGGTTTACTATCATCTGCATAATGTAATATATGCATATATATGTCGGGTGGTCAAAGCCGGGCACCTCCTGTTGGAGTACCGATAGCTACTGCTGTATGAGACTAGTGTCTTTGAAGGTGGCGAAATTTCTTCTTTATAAGCATCAGCGTCTTTGAAGCCCGAGAGTTTGCTTTCGAACTCTTCTTTGGTGTTGAAGGCCTGAGACTTGCTGGAATTGTGCATGGTGCAGAAGACCGCCAAAGGGTCGCTGGAAGGCTCCTGACTGCAAAACGAGCCCTTGTGGCAAGGTAGGAGGCTGAAGGGTACTGGTCCACTGTGAAATAGTACCTATCAAAGCGGCCAACGATGTTAATATGTCTATGAAATGGTACAATGTAACACAATTGAAGCGTTCAATTCAGTAACGTACCTGACTGACCTCCCTGCTGGACGCCTGTGGGCCTGCCCGACCAACTTGAGAACCCGACGACCGGAGAGTGGGAGCTGTGGGAACTCGGCCACGAGTCGTGTTGTCCATTGCTGACGCTCGGCTGGAAGGTGGTCCCCGTGTACGCGGTCTGCATGCCGGGAGGCAACACGTCCAGAGGGTGTACCAACACGGCGACAGTCACAACAGGAGTAGGCGGGCCAGTCGGCAGCAAAAAGGCACCCATCTGAGAACTCCCACCCGTCTCAAAGTGTCTACCACGCGAGCTCCCCGGTCTCTCCATGCCCACGCCGAATTGGACTTGCGGGGAGGAATGGGTGGGCTGTGGGGTGCGAGGAGTAGGGTGTACCAACGTAGGAGTCGTGGTGCTGACGCCACCATCACCGCCCATGCACGACGCACGACGGATAGCTCGGACTCCATGGTAGACGACGCGACGAACAAAGTCCATGAAATCAACAAAGGGGACATTCTCTTGAGACATCCGAGCCATCATGTCGACGCCTTCGTTGATGTTACTCCGGTGCTCATCGATCTACGCACGAAAAATATCTTGTCAATGCTCGGGTAAAAGCTATGTAATTGGTAATATTGAAACTTGTTGTACACGGCCTTACCGCCAGGTGCAGGGACGATCCAAGGGTAGGGGAGTAAGTAGACGTCACACTTGGCGGCTGGGCGGCGTCCCCTTCGTCAACCAGGACAAGTAGATGCACACGGGTGCGCACCTGGTACCAGTCGAGGTAGGCTCTGTAGTTCACGGGGCAGTGTGGTCCATCCCGCGGAACCAGCTTATTGGGAGTCCCCTCACTCGTCCATCCACTTCTGCATCTTTTGCAGCCATATTGAATTCTTGGGGTTCCCTCCACGACGGGTGTACCAACGGTGAGGGAAACAAATTATTTAGCAGATTAATAATATTCATTCTTTAATTGTCGAGCAGATTTATAATTATTCATTCTATAAACCTCTACGGCGGCTCTGTAGTGTATACCGTACCTATGCACGCAGTCTGGTACCCTAGCACCGAAGGGTATAGGGAAGTCCTGGCGTAGGCCGAACTGTTGCATCACACGGTGCGGACAGTGGTCCTCCACAAAAACGTCGTACACCACCTTGCGCCGTGTGAGCCAGAAGTGACTGTCCTGGCCACACCGAGGGGAAAGGTCTCGGGGAGCTCGAGGGTACATCTGACCTTGCGCGGGGTATGGCTCCAACACAACCTTCTTGTCCTTCAAGTGGTCCAAGCGCTCCACGAAGTACTCGTAAACAGACACCACGGCATGCCGCGCCCAAGTAACCTGAAATGCATGACGCGATGAGCCATCATAAACATACAAATAGCAATGGAATGCATACAAATTCTTATCTGACGCCGGCACCAAAGAGAATCAACAGTCGGGCCATCCTCGGGTACCTCTCCGTAGAAAGCTTCACCGTATGGTGATGCGTCCACGCTCGGACGTCCTATTGTGAAGCGCTCCAGCGACCACAGCATCACAAGCATGGGGCATCCGAGATTGAATCAAATGCGATTTGGCGGACGAGCAAGGCAAAGGCCTCTCAGCGTGGCAGCAAGGACCGCGGATCCCCAGCTGTACTCGGGGACATCGCCAAAGTTCCCCTCTGCAATGACACGTGCGATTGGAATGAAGCGCGCGTCCACGCAACCACAGTTCGAGTTGGTGAACATCACCCACACAAATAACCAGAGGAGATAAGCCTCCAGGTGGAGGCGTGGGATCATCCACCATCCTGTTCAACTGCTAAAAAATGCACGTTTGAATCGACTGCCTATTACCATAAATAATTGAAAACTACAAACAACTGTGAAAATAATGAAAATAACTTGAAAGCAAAGCATGGCATGACATATTATACCTCGAACTGCTCTAGCCACTGCAACGTCGGACCCCGTTTCTTCTTGTCATGTATGGCCGGCTCTTCTGCTTCTTCCTCTGGCGCCAATACATTGTGGAACCGTGCTTCTGGTCCTGCACCCAGTCGTACTCCACTGGAAGGTCGTGCAGCACCAACGCCCTCCCTCGCAGCTGGAGACCCAACAATATCGCCACATCCTGCAAGGTGAGTGCTATCTCACCTCACGGTAGGTGGAAAGTGTGGGTCTCCGGCCGCCAATGGTCGACCAAAGCGGTCAGCAAGTGCCTGTTCAACGGGAACCATGGCGAGTGCTGTAAGAACTCCGCACCACCGCCCTCCTCCTCTAGCTTGTCCTCAGCCTCGTCCGCATTTGATCTCTGCATCATCCGACAAAGAGGGAGAAGCCTAGCTGTCGCCAGCATGCAATACATGACAGATATTATCATAATTTGGTGATAATAAATTTTCATATATTTAAAAAACCCAAGTTAAATTACCGTTATCTGTCAATCCACCTCCTGTCAGTGCCCAGACACTACACGAGTGATGACACCTCAACACGCTCATCGCAACCCTCTCATGCACACGCTGTATGCTCGGTGCGTATGATCTATCGCTGAATCAAGGAGCTGCAGGTCACCTCGACCATACACCGTCGAACATTAATTAACATATAGGTCATACGACAGAGAGACAGATAATAAAAGACATTATTCATTAAAAAATTCTATGAAAATTAGTGCATACAAATACAAAGAAACATGAAATAATGCAAATCATTACATGGCATTCTTGCAGCTTAAGTACATTACACGTGGAACCCAAATTCGCACTCACATACCTACAGGTAATTTACATGTTTGTTAAGAAGATACATTATCATCGGAAAACATGGCACGTTCCGTTGTGGGCATTTATCTCTTCTATGACCAACTTCATTACACATGCCACATCGCCGTAGTTTTACTCCTCTCTGAGACTCGTCCATGTCATTGTGGATGCGACGGCTTTGACGGCGAACCCCCTTCCCTGCTATGAACAAGGCGTTGTCGGGGATCCACACTATCTCTGGGCCCCTCTCCTCGATGAATGATCCGAAGAGCCGAAAGCCATTTATATTGCCAGTCCATGTTGCAACAACTCTCTCCTTCCGAAAATATTCATACACATATGGAGATAGATCCTTTCGCATGGGCTGCATAAGCGGCAATCAAATCACGAGCAAGGCCTCTGTGAGTAATGGTTTCTTGCATGTGCACACATCCCCAGGTTGGTTGCATCGATAGAAACCTTATGGGCAGCGTGCATGTTTGTTCTACCATACCCGTCCTTCGACTTTACCCACACCTCGTAGCTTCCCCTCTCATGGCCGGTGGGGGTTGGCATATGCCCCCTTGCACTCTCACATTTATGTTCCAAATACCTCGTCATCCTGGAGCTATAAACAACTTCGGGCTTTACTGTGTGCAATGCTGTCTTCTGATGCCTCTCATGGAAGTATCCCCTTATATTATGCATTATTCCTTTCACAATTGCAACTAGCGGCAATGGACGTAGCCGTTTGTTCACCCAAATATACACCTCGGCCATGTTATTTGTCATAACACCAAACCGAGCACCATCAGTGTCATACAACAAGGTCCACTTCTCATTGGGCTCGTTCTCAATCCAATCTGAGAAGCACTTAATATTCATTCGCTCTGACGAACTACCCGCGTGCATCGACCCTGGCGAAAGAAATGAATCGCGTCGGTGGTGCAGTGCTTGCCGTGCCATGTCAGCGATCTTTGCTGCGAGTCGGGTCATTGAGTGGACCAAGTTGCATCGGCAAGCACTGCGGCACCAGAGGCATTGACCCCTTTCTTACTGCCGAGGATTTGATGCACTGCCGAAATTAGATAAATGGCAGAAGAATATTAGGTATTTTATGAGATTGGATTGAGAAACGAGCGAGAAAGTGGGCCTTTTGTATGAAGAGCATTTTTCCGACCTTGGTAAAGCCGAGTGTTGGCAACATGATATTGACAATTGCGAAACATGTCTTGACAGCCGACAGATTGTGATGAGTAAGTTTTGCATCTTGAGAGAAAGGAGGCAGTGTGGATCCTGACAGGCGCCTTGTTCATGGCGAGGAAAAGTCGCCCGTCCAGCCATCCCATCTCTCAGGAAATGCCTGGGTGATCGCATTTGCATTATTTCATGGCGCATTGGCTTGGGATGATCGAGCGAGCAGAGTGGAGGAGGAAGGCGTGACACCAGTGGTGAAATGACTGGCGACTGTGTCTGCTGACGAGCTTGAACACCACTGGAAAAGTCATGATTAGTTTGGAGATCAGTGTCGGCGTCAATCAAAACTATTTATACATTACGTGCAAGTGAGCACCGATGTGACTCGATGCCAGGCGTCAACACTGCAATATGATGTAGTGCACGGCGTTTGCAGGCAGGACCATTTGTCGCGCGTGTGATCTGTGACAGTTCGGCCTACGGGACTTCTTGTGCCCCGCAGGTGCTGAGGTAGGACCACGTGCAGTATATACTCTGAGCCGTCTTAGAGGTTTAGAGTGAATATTATTAATCTACTCGATAATTAAAGAATTATAGTATTAATCTACTAAATTATTTATTGCCCTCACGTAAGTACACCCGTCGTGGAGGAACCCCAGATATTTGACATGGTTGCAGATCACGAGAAGTGAGTGGGGACAGTGGGAGGGGCTCCAGTGACTGGTTCAGCGAGGATGGACCCACTGTTGCCGGTGAACTCGAGCCTACTCATTGGTGTCGTAGCAGCACCCCGTCGTCTGCTTGTCTAGATGTGAAGGGGCGCTCAGTGCCGCTGATGTGTGATCTACTTACTCACGCAGCGGATGATCCACGCATCGTGAGGTGAGATTTTATGTACAGCAATTTTCAATATTACCAGTTACTTAGCTTTTACGGGCGTTGACAAGATATTTTTTGATGCGTGGATCGATGAGAACGAATGTAGCGTCAATGAAGGCGTCGACATGATGGCTCGGATGTCTCAAGAAATGTCCCGCCGGCGATTCGATGACTTTGTTCGTCGGCGTCGTCGGCATGGTCAGAAACTATCCGTCGTCGCATCGTGCATGGTGATGGTGGCGTCGGCACCGACGACTCACGTTGATCAGCCCTACTCCTCAGGCGGCCTGACCCCGCTTCGTTCCTCATAAGTCAAGTTCGCGTGGGCATGGAGAGCAAGGAAGCTCGTGTGTAGAGCACTTTGAGGCAATTGAGGATTCTCGGATGGGTGGCGTTTTGCGGCCAAAGCGGCCGCCCTACTCTGTTGTGACCGTCGCGGTGTCGGTACACCTCGGACGTGTTGCCTCCGACATCACGAGACCCGCGTCTACAAGGGGATCACCTTCGGTACGGCGTTAGCGATGGAGCGGTATGACTTCGTGGCAAGTTCCTACTCCGCCTCCGTCGTCGGGTTCTCAAGTTGGTGGCGAGCCTGAAGGCGTCCGGAGGGAGAGTCGGTCGGTCACGTTCTGAATTGAGCGCTTGATTGTGTTTCATTGTACCATTTCGCGACATCTTAACGCCGTTGGCGCTTTGCAGGTAGTACTTATGATTGACGTCTGCATGACCTGCTACCTTGCGCGCAGACTTTCTCGTTGATGGGGGAGGCCTTCGGCGACCCTTTGGCGTCTTTTGCACTGCACTGGTCAGCAAGTCTCGGGCGCCAACGCAGGGTATTGACGGCGGCAGCTCTCTGACTTCAGCATCTTGCACTCTTCTGATGCTTACTTCATGGCCTTCAACCGGCGGTCTAAATCGGCGGCTCTGGAACTCCAGCGGGAGGTGTCGGCTGACCGCCAGCAGTACATGCATATATTACATTTTGCGAGATGATACTAACATATGAAATCGCTTCCATCTAGCATTTATCGTTGTCTTCCACAGGTTTAGCGCCCACAGGTCTCATGCCCTTTATTAGCCCGACCTACTGAACCTGCGGATGGCTTCGATTAGTTACCTTACGGAGGATGGCGTGGAGTCCTCGCGGAGGAGATGTGGCACCAAGGCGAGCTGCGAGTTCGCATCCAGACGACCCGTGCGTGTTGCCCCTCATGGTGGAGCCCGCCAGATGCGTCGTAGGCAGCCTCCCGCAATAAAGGGGCGGACATTATTTGTTTTACTTTCCTTGTGTGACGGTATGTATGCATTTTGAACTTGTTGAAGTGTAGATGTGAAAGTAAATGAGGCAAAGGAGAGTGACACGGTATTTGTTTCACCGAAGTTCGAGCCACAACTCCTACTCTCTGTTGAGGCTAGCCCTTGCAAGGACCACTCCTCTCGAGCCACATGCCTCACTTACTCCCGGTGAGTCGTTCCGCCACTTGAGGACTCAAATACACTAACTCAATAGTACCCACATGCCAAGGTCTACTCCCAAGTCCTCCTCCAAGAACACCGTCTTCAAGAGTAATAAGCCAGCTCGATCATGCCAAATCGGATTTCCACAAGCTTGGTTTGGGGAAGGTAGGCGGTTGAGGAAAGGCTTTAAAACACCCCTAGGAAGAGTAAATTTTGGCTCTAGGTGGAATAGAGCAGCAAACCTCATAGATGGCTGGCTACTGAACTCAATTTATATCCCCCGAAGAGAAACTAGTCATTGGAGCTCAGGAAAACTCCAAAAACTAGTCGTTACAGTGCCCGTCGGACCCAGTCCGACGACCACCGGACCAGGTTTGAGCATCGTTGAGCCCTAATTATTTAGTGGTATTGATGACATGGATAATTGTGCATGGATTAATGCTAGGGAGCTCTTAGTCCTTTCATGGAACCCTAGCAAGGCAATGACGATCCTTTGAGTTGCTCAAAGGTGTTCTAAGCATGACCGGACGAGTGAAGAGGTCATGTGTAGGTTTAAAAGTAGCTATGTTTTTACTTTTGTTGCCCATGCTTCAAGAGGGGCCTAATTTGTTCGATCATGCCGAGTCTCTTCTTCACTTAAATCACTAACCTTTTCACAATTACCTAAAAATCCGTTTGTGTTCAAAATACTTAAGCCTTGCATTGTTAGTGCTCGTGGACCGGGTCTTATGGACACAAACCCTAATTGCTCTCTTTGTAGGTGGTCGATTAGGTCCAAGATCTTGAGTTCTGTGCTTTCACCTCCACGGATCGGTTCCGACAACCGTCAGACGGGTCCGACAGTCGTGTATCGAAATCGTCTTGAGATCGGTTACAACCATCGAACCAGGAGTTGGTGGTGGTCGGACCGGTCCGCGGGTATTGTAACAACTAGTTTTTGGAGTCTTCAGGCTCCAACGACTAGTTTCTCTCTCTGGGGTATAAATTGAGTTCGGTGTGCAGCCATTTATTTGGTTTCTTGCTGCATTCCACCTAGAGCCATCATTTACTCATCCTATGGGTGTTTTAGAGCCTTTCCTCCACCACTTCATCAACCACCTACCTTCCTCATACCAAGCATCATGGAAGTCCCGATTTGGCATGATTGAGGAATTTTGGGCTTATTATTCTTAAAGACGGTGTTCTTCTCGGAGGCTTGAGTAGGTCTTAGCGTGTGGCTACTCTCGAGTCGGTGTATAGGTGTGAGAGTCCACCTCGCGTGTGTGGAGCGACTACTGGGGAGTAAGTGAGGCGTGTGACTCAAGAGAGTCGGTCCTTGTGCACAAGGGCTAGCCCGACGAGTAGGAGTTCTGGCTCGAACGGAGAAACAAATACCGTGTCACTTCTCCTTTGTCTCATTTACTTCGCATTTACCTTACGCATGGTGCTACTAATTGCTTGATTGCTTTGAATGAGTGAATTAGATTATTAGTGCGTCTTGTTATAAATTGCTTCCGCTTGATAGGGCACTAGAACCTAGGTTTGGCTGACTTTTAATCTTGTTGTTTAATCAAGAATTATTGAAAAGAAATTTAAAAATGTCTATTCACCCCCTCTAGGCCATAGAGATCCTTTCAAATGGTATCAGAGCGTAGGTTCTTCTGTTGTAGCTTAATCGCTAGGTGGTGGCCACAAAGGAGGGGGCTAAGATTGACATAAAAAAGTAACTACTTTCAATGGCACAAGTTACTCCCATTGAAAATTAGAATGCAATGCTATCTAGAAGCTCTTAGCTATGATGTTTGGATTGCTTGTGAGACCGGCTATCCGGCTCCCATCAATTCCTTGTCTCTCACTCCCGTCGAGACGGAATATCGACGTTACAATGTCATAGCTAGGAATGTCTTACTTTCCAATGTGAGTGTTGGTGTGTTTAATCATATTAGCAATCTCACAAAAGCTAGTAAAATTTGGAAAACTTTGAAAGAAATCCATGTTGCTAGTTCAAAGCTAATGGAGGAGAAATTAGCTCTCGCTAGAAGACAATTTTATTATTTCAAGATGCTACCTAATGACAATGTGAATGATATATTCTCTAGGTTGAACCCGATCATGAATGACATTGGCATGTGTGCAAGCCCATGGAGGATATTGATGTATGCCGGAAAATTCTTGACATTGTCCCATTCGAGTTCAACACATTTGTTACTATGCTTCAAAATAGAGCAAAAAGATGAAGGCTGTTACTCCAACCAAGCTTATTGAAAAACTCGCCTCGTATGAGATGAGTATCAATAGTTATGAAGATGCACCTCATACTAAGAAGACTATTGCCCTTCCCGCTCAAGTCAAAGCAAAGAAGAAGTAGGTTGAAGAAAGTGAAGATGATTGCTCCGATGATGGGATTCGGAGATAAAGAGTTAGCTCTTCTTGTTAAGCGCTAAAAAATTGATCAAGAGTCGAGGTTTAGGAATGGAGGCTCGTCATCAAGGTGAAACCCATATCGAAATGCGATGCTATGAGTGTGGAGAAGGGTCACCTAGCGGATTGTCCTATGAACAAGAGAAGTAAAGACAAGTTTAGAGATCAAAAGGGCGATGAAAATGACTAGAAGAAGCATCGGCATTATCGCAAGAGCGAGAACAAATTCAAGAACAAAAAGAAGATTCTTGTCGTTGAGAAGTCCAAAAAGAAAGAGTGCTCAAGCTCTTCGTCAACCTCCTCCTCATCCGATGAAGAAGAAGACACAAGAGCTCATGGTTTAGTCGACTAGCCATCAAGGAGAATACTCCACTAGCTATTTCTGGACAAAGACTTTGTCTCATGGCCGACAAGCAAAAGGAGATTGTTGGGAGTGCCTCATCGATGATGAAGATTCTTGGCGGAACTCCTTCGAGGATGAATCTCACGCGCCAAGGTCTTGAATGCCATCAACAACATCCACCTCCAATGTGTCTTATGGTCTTGGAAAATAAGGTAACAAAGGAGAAGCCTCTCTAGTTGAGCTCACTATTTTAATTGATGATTTAAATGATGCTTTAGAGAAGGAAAAATGTAATTGCGAAGGTTGATGAAAGTGAATAAAGAACTTGCTAATGAATTTGAAATCTTGCAAGAAACATAAATCTCTAGAAGATGATTATGATGCTTTAAATTGCCAAGTTGAAATTTTGAAAATGATCTAGCTAAGGCTAAATCGAGTTATGACATTGCTATAAATGATTGCTCAATTGTTAGATGTGATTTTGGTGTGACTTGTGATTTAATTGACACTATTAATGGCCCTATAGCATGTCACTTGACACACCTTGCTTTCTCATCCACCATCCCTCATAATACTAGCTCTTCATCATCCACTAGTATCACACCTTTATGTGAAAATGTGTGCAATTTGGATACTTGTGTCTTTGCTTCTTGTTTTAATGAGCTAGTTAAGGAAAATTTGATTGTGAAGAATAGAATTGAGCATTTAGACACTAAATTGGCTAAATAAATTGTTGGGAGTTCAAACCTTGACAAGGTGCTTAAAGAGTAAAGGTACACCTTGGGCAAACATTGTCGGACCAGTCTAATTGACGAATCCTAATTATACATACAGTAGTCCCGAAGACCATGACTAGCACACACAATTCAACAATAATGTTACATTGCCTTGAGTTACATTATTACAACATAGGGGACTATGTGTCCCGAAATCACAACTTAATACATCAAGCATGACACGCAGGCAGAATCTGAGTTACACACACGGTGTGAGGCCCAACATGGCATGGTTTATTTTAGCGACTAGGCTACTCCACGAGCAAAGCGGCAGGGCAGGACATAACCACTCCTCGTCTCAAGTCCTCCTAGTCGGGACCTCCTCGAATGGAGAGTAGGGAGCCTCCTACTGTTGAGATTTTTAAAGAGGGAAAGAAGCAGGATGAGTACAAAGGTATTCAACAAGTTGGGGATATATGCAGATGGGGTTTAGTACAAATGGATGGCTTGGGTAGTTTTGCGGAAATGCATTTTTGTTCTTTTCCTAATTTTACAAAAGCACTTCTAAGAAAGCCTTAAACTCAAATGTTTATCTTTTAGGGCTCATTCGCATAATACTCTCGCCATTCGGCCTCATGCCGTAGCGAGTCTCTTCCTCAGTCTCTTCCCGTTACGGGGAATAAATCAGAACAAGGGGTAGGTCAAAACTGCGCAAGCAATTCATGATAGGCCAAACCCAATTCATGATGCAAGCCGGTAGTACCTATCTCAAGATCAAAACTCTTTCTCACAACTTTTACTCAACTCAAATGCTTTTGAAAATTCCCGGTTTTTGGAAGAAAAAAAAAGAGCTACCATATGAACAGTCCCTTCGCATGCTCATGACCGCGAGCACGGCTACCATGATAGTTTTAATTCTGCAGAGTGGATACGCTTTACCCTCGAGAGGCTACGCATCCAGAAGTGTTTCGCCACAAAGCAGCAGAGTGGATGCGCTTTACCCTCGAGAGGCTACGCATCCAGAAGTGTTTCGCCACAAAGCGCTTAGATTCAAACACTAACGGCGACGCCGGAGTCTGCGCTAGGGTTTTTCATTCTCGAGGCCCGTCCCATAACGGACTCGAGGTCGTCTTCATATGGCTCGATTCGTGGGTCCATAGGACGAGTAGTTGTCAAACTAAAGAGACAATAATTTAGCCCGTTTTCTCAAAAGCGGTACCTTATTGTACTAAACACCAAAAGTCTCTCCCTAGTCGAAAGATTTTAGGGAGAGACATAAATTCATTTTTCACCATGGCATCACCCTCGATGTTTAGGTCTCGCCAAGAATTTTTCTTAAATCTTTCTCAATTCTTTTCTCTTCACACAATTTATTTTCATACACAAAATTATAGCGTCATTTTAATAAAATTTTTTTAGCATTTTTCCTACCATCAATAGAATGTATATATATACATAAGACTAGTAAGTCCTTATGATTTAAACCTATCACTAGTCTTACCATGATTCATTAGGTTGCATAACTAGTAGCTACCAAATCGATATTTTTAGTTTTAATCTAGCATGCAGCTTTTCAATCTCTAATAAATTATTTTAAAACAAAGTACAAGACTCACAGTATGATCAAGGAGATTTGCCTTAGTCGAAGGCGGATAGGTGCAATCGGCGGCGTTGACGGCAATATACCACGGCATACTATTAGCGATTGACGCATAGCGACTAACAGTGTGCCGGTATGAATTAGCGACAGACTATCAGACACAAATAACACTATTAGGGTCGGATAGTCAGTTGGCAATAGATGATGATTTTACCGTCGGACGGTCGGTCGGTAAAGCCTTTTTTCCTATCGTATAGTCGGTGTTACCATATCGACACAGTGAGTCGGCAAAAGATCGCGTGCATAACTATAGGTGGGTTTAGAGTTCGTCCATCCTCCCTCCCAACGTTTGCCTTTCCCGTCCCATCACCTCCGTTGAGACCGCCGCCGCCTTCTCTCGATCCCCCGCGCTGCCAACACTGCTTGCCTCCTCTCTCGCTCCCCATCTGGCGCCGCCTCTCTTCTCTCCTTGCGCCGCCGCCTCCGCCCCTTGTTGTCACCATCGCCGTTCTTGCCTTCAAGCCTCCTCTTGCCCCGCCGGCCGCGGTGTATACCTCCCTCCACCACCGGCCTCCTACCCCTCGCCGTCGCCGCCTCCGCCTCCGCCTCGCCTCACGATTCCACCTCCTCTTGCCTCTCCTCCTCTCCACTGCACTCCTCCTCCGCCCTCCCGAGTTCCCGATCTGCGGCACCTCTTATTCTCGCTTCCCTTCTATCGTCGGCGCGGCTTTCCTCTCGAATCTAACGTGTGACATGAACCCAACCCTAAACCCACTCATGTCACGGTCACTAGCGCGATCTTCCTCCTCCTCATCCTCCCGGTCGCTCCTGTTATGCAGCGATGGTACCCACGAACGAAGGGGACGCAGCGGCGACAGAAATCATGGTGGTGGTCTGCGTTCCTTCCTAGTGGCTTTTCTTTTGAGCTCACGAATCAAAATGGCAAGCGGCGCGCATCTCTCAAAAAACCATTTTCTATGAAGACTAATTCCACGTTCGACGATTGGAATGGTTCGATTCTCACCCACCGCAATTGTCACCCTGAATTCCCTTTTGTGCATGTGGTGTGGAATTGCTCGGAATTTTAACGAGCACACAAATTCTATAGTCTAAAAATCCTAATCAATTGGGGACATTATCAATGCATCGCAAAATTTTTGAATAAAATATTTATATTCCCTCGCGGTGATTCACAGCAATTCTAATGGCCATCATCTCTAATCATGATTAATTGAAATTGTGCTTACCAAAAGCACATGCATTCGGTGGCCATGTATGTCCGATAGCTTAATTGGAATTTTTCACAGTTTGCCCAAAAAATATCGAATTCAAAAATGCCATCCAATTTTTGAAAAACAAATATATGGCGACCTGCAGAGGCGGCATGAGGCGTTAAGCGCCAACGTGGCGCACGGACTAGGCTAGGCATGTGGCCTGGGAGCGCATGGCCTGGCGCCACGGCCCATGGCACCATGTTACATAAATATGGGTTTATTAAAAAAATCTGCCACGCACCATGGTTTTTAAAATAAAATGTTTCTTGTGTATTTTTATTAAATATGGGTTTAGAAATATTAAATGGAGTGAAATCAAAATAATTAGAGATTAAATGTAATATTTTTTTATGGGTTTAGAAATAAGTTGGGAATGAAAAATGTATTTGAGCGTGTAATTAGAAATTAAATCGATCATACCTTTTTCCGAATGTGTATTGAACGTTCAATTCCAACCCAATCATACATTGTAGGTCAGGGAATGAAGGGATTGATGGGTTCATCAAAGTAGATCATGTACAACATGTGTATCTACGTTGACAAGCCAATTGAGTCCCTTGTCCACGGTGAACATCGAACTCGGATAGCAATGTGTATCGCTAGAATGTATTGGTCGGGAAGAAAATTAGCGGGTTCATCAATGTTGATATTGTTTATAACGGGCATATCAACATTGACAAACCATGATCCCTTTGTCGCAGGGTAGACCATGGAACTTTGGGAAGTTGGTAGCTTCTTCTTGCTAGGATGTGGTATTTATAGACTCGTTGGAGTGAAAGGCGCTCGGCCGAGAGCCCCATTATGTCAATTATGAAATGTACAGATTGCATAAATGCTTTACGCCGGAGGGTTGTCGCCTCCCTCGCCAAAGGCATGCATCGTTCATCGACGGAGAGAGAATCGGAAAGTTTCGATGGAAAGGCGCTCTAGGTGAGGCTTTCTTTGGTCGAGTCATTGTCTTACAAGACTCACCACGGTTCCTGCTAAATGTGCACTTGTCAATCGCATTGGTCGATCTGTTGAGGCCTGAGACCCACACTTTCCACCGCCGATGCGCGAGATGGCACTCACCTTGTAGGATGTGGTGATGTTGTTGGGTCTCTCGCTACGAGGGAGGGTGTTGGTGCTGCACGACCTTCCAGTGGAGTACGACTGGGAGCAGGACCTGCAAGCACGGTTCCACAATGTAGTGGCACCAGAGAAAGAAGCAGAAGAGCCGGCCATACGTTAGTAGAAGAAGCGGGGTCCGACGTTGCAGTGGCTAGAGCAGTTCGAGGTATAATATGTCATGCAATGATTTTCTTTCAAGTTATTTTCATTATTTTCGCAGTTGTTTGTAGTTTTCAATTATTTATGGTAATAGGCAACGATTCAAACGCATTTTTGGCGCTTGAACAGATGGTGGATGATCCCACGCCGCACCCTGTGGCTCGCCACCGGAGGCTTATCTCCTCCGGGTTGTTTGGGCGGGTGATGTTCACCAACTCGAACGGTGGCTTTCGTGGACGCGCTTCATTCCAATCACGCGTGCCATTGCAGAGGGGAACTTTGGCGATGTGCTCGAGTACAGCTCGAGATCTGCGGTCATTGCTGCCACGCTGAGTGGCCTTTGCCTTGCCTGCCGTCAAAATGGTACGGATTCAATCCTCGGTGGATGCACCATGTTAGGATGCCCGGGTCGCAGGAATACCACAATTGATGTTCGAGCGTGGACGATCACTATACAAATGAAGCTTTCACGGGAGGTACCCGGGGATGGCCCGATCGCTGGTTATCTTTGGTGCCTTGCACAAAGTTAGAATTTGTATGCATTCCATTACTATTTGTATGTTTATGATGGCTCACCGCGTCATGCATTTTAGGTTACTTGGGTGAGGCATGCCGTGGTGTCTGTTTATGAGTACTTCGTGGAGCGCTTGGACCACTTGAAGGACACGGAGGTTGTGTGGGAGCCATACCCTGCACAAGGTCAGATGTACCTCGAGCCCTGTGAGGCCTTTCTCCTCTCAGGTGGCTGTGATACGCTTCTGGCACACGGCGCAAGGTGGTGCACGACGTTTTTGTGGAGGACCACTGTCCGCACCGTGTGATGCGACAGTTCGGCCTACACCAGGACTTCCTTGTACCCTTCTTGTTAGGGTACTGCATCACGACACGTGTACCAGATACACTCACATGAGCCGCTCTTAGAGGTTTAGAGAGTGAATATTATTAATCTACTCGATAATTAAAGAATTTATATTATTAATCTACTAAATTATTTATTGCCCTCACCGTAAGTACACCCGTCGTGGAGGGAACCCCAAGTATTTGACATGGTTGCAAAAGATGCAGAAGTGAGTGGACGAGTGGGAGGGGGCTCCCAATGACCTGGTTCCGCAGGATGGACCACATCGCCTGCGTGAACTACAGTGAGCCTACTCGATCGGTATCAGCGTAGCACTTCGCAAGGCCTCGCTTGTCCTGGTTGACGGAGGGACGCCTCAAATACCGCCGAGTGTGACGCCTACTTACTCCCCACCCTTGATCGCCCCTCATCTCGACGGAAGTACAGGTACAACAATTTTCAATATTACCAATTACTTAGCTTTTACCTGGGCATTGACAAGATATTTTTTCGTGCGTAGATCGATGAGAACCGGAGTAACGTCAATGAAGGCGTCGACATGATGGCTCAGATGTCTCAAGAGAATGTCCCCTTCGCCGATTTCAAAGGATTTTGTTCGTCGCTGGCCGTCGATCAAGGAGTCCGAGCTATCCGTCAGGCGTCGTGCATGGGCGGTGATGGTGGCCAAGACCACGACTCCTACGCTGGACGCCTTCTACCTCGCGCCTCCACAAATTTAACTCCATTCCTCCCCGCAAGTCCAATTTTGCGTGGGCATGGAGAGACCGAAAGCTCGTGGTAGACACTTTGAGACGGTGAGAGTTCTCGATGGGTGGCGCTATGCCAACTGCCCGCTTACTCATCACAGACCGTCGCTGCTGTTTCAGACACCTCCGGACGTGTTGCTCCCCAAGATGCGTATCACGTGACACGGGATCACCTTCCACCGAGCGTTAGCAAGAAGGATGCGATGACTCGTGGCCGAAGTTCCCACAGCCCCACCTCCCGGCCGCCTGTTCTCAAGTTGGCGAGGCAGCCCACAGCGCCCAGCAGGAGGTCACCGTGTACGTTCATCGAATTGAACGCTTCGATTGTGTTTCATTGTATCATTTCATAGACATATTAACATCGCTGGCGCTTGGACAGTAGTACTGCAGCTTGACCAAGACTTTCACCTCTCCCACCTTGCCGCAAGGGCTCGCTCAACAGAACCTTTCAATGACACTTTGGCATCTTTTGCACCCGCACAATCCGCAAGTCTGGCCTTCAACACCTGTATGTTCGAAAGAAATTGGCTTCAAGATGTCAGACTTTACAAGAGCAAACCGGCCTTCAAAGACGCTGGTCTCGCATAGTTAGCTCTCTAACTCCAGCAGAGGTGTCCGCTTTGACCACCGGCTGTGTACATGCATATATTACATTTTGCAGATGATACTAAACCGCAACGAAATCGCTTCCATCTATTAGCATTTGTACGTTGTCTTCCACAGGTTTGGCGCCACAGGTCTCGCAGCCCTTTATTAGCCCCGACCTACTATGCATACGCAGATGAGCTTCCAACAAGCATTTGCTTCGAGGATGGCCGCTGGTCCTCACAGAGAGGGAGATGACGGCACCCTGTAGGTCGAGCCGCCAGAGTTCACATCCATGACGGACGACCCCGTCGTGACACGCACCCCCCTCATCGGTGGAGCCCATCGGGTACGTCGTAGGCAGCCTCCCGCAATAAAAGGGGACGGCATTAGTTTGTTTTTACTTTCCTTGTGTGACGGTATGTGTCTGTTTTGAACTTGTTTAACTCGCAACGTCTGTCTTTTCTTTTCGTACTTACTGTGACATACGCGCTTCTTATCTCTCACTCGTATAACCAATACAACAAACACGTAGAACAAAAATATCACAATTGAACTCATAGAACAAATACGTAACAAGTCACATAAACACCAATCATACAACAATTGTAGCATAAGGACGTCACCCCTGGAATACCTACTATTTTACGTGCATGGCCATGGTTGTGTAAAAGGGTTGTGGCATTCGCATGAACACCACATCGCTGAACATTGAGAAGTCACTTCCTACTCCGTGTCAAAGTACCCTGGATATTGCTGCTGCATGACCGATCTTTACCGGAGAACTTCTGCAATCGGTGTGCTGGGGTAATGGCATCCACAGAGGCAGGTGTCACTACAAACATGAGTTGGGATGTAATGTTGATCGAGAACCATGCGGTTTGATTTGCCCGCGCTCCTTGGCGGGCTGTGGCGACGCCCGAGGACGCCGCTGAATTGTTTGTCAGGCAGATGGTCAGAGTGCACGGAGCCCCGCTTCTTCAAACGATCTATCTTTGCGTGAAGGCTTGTGATGTAAAAATATACTAGGCCGGGTAGGGTCATCCATCCACATAGTCCGGCCCACGTAACATCCGAATCGTGAGTTGAATTGATACACTTAGCGGAGCACGAGATCTATGAGGAAAAATAAGGACGATATTTACGTTGTAATCGTGGCACCCAGAGAATCTATGACCCGGTTTTCATGGACGTGGCCGAACCACTGCACAATGGCATGGTTACCACACTGGCATTTCGGCCATAGCCAAATTGAAGCACAGCTTCAATCTCTCAAGAGGGCTGGGTCATCTCTCAAGTCGTTGTAGTCCAACACACGCATGTCAGATGCAAGCGGATGAGCATGCTCCCCTGGGCCAAATGACTCCCACAAAGTATCAGGAATGAAAGGGCGTGAGGAAGGACTCTAGTTTCCCATGGTGTAGTTGAGTTTCTGTGGTTCAAAGCTTACGGAGGCACGGTATTTATAGATGGAAGGGGTACCACACTGGCACGGTTCGAAGCGATGAATGTTAAATAATTTTTACGATAAGTAAAAAAACAATGCACGGTACAACATCACTTTATTCAACGGTCAAATACAACAACAACGAGCATGCATGCTTATCGACGAAACATGCTTTTAGGAAATTGTATATGATACATTTCCTCACAGCAGGACAATCTACTCATCTTCGTCGCTGTTGCTGCCACCGTAGTATTCATCCTCCCTCCGTTCAGCTTCGGGCCATTCACCGTAGGCGAGCGGAAGGCCGTCGCTGTCCACTAATATGTCGTCGGCTTCTTCGGAGAGCTCGGTTTTATGGCTGAGATCGGCTAATTCGGGGTCGTCATATTCACTGCGGTCATCTTCCTCTCTATGCCGGCCATCCTGGATTGACAGTTTCTTCAACTCCTCCGTAGGAAGGTTTTCCCGCACGCCATCCACCTGAAGAACTATATTAACAACCGCCACTCTAAGGATAATATATAAAAATCGAATAAGAGTTCTAATTTTCACCCAAGGACTAGGCGGAGCTTCATTCCGCTGGAACGAGTTTAGGGGGATATTCGTTGATGGTGCGCCAACTTGGTTCCATCCACCAATTTGATTGAATGGAGCTTAATACGGCTCCACTCGTGGGAACGAGTTCTGGGGGATATTCGTAGATGGTCCACCACCTTGGTTCCATCCACCAGCTTGATTAAATGGAGCTTCATACGGCTACGCTACACACTTTCTAGTGCGCTGTCGCTTTCCAGACATTGTTCTCGCTTCTATGTGTCTGTCACTTGTATGTGTCACAATCACTAAACGGGTCACTTTATAGATGAACGGATGACAATGGCGCCATCGGCAAGAGCGCCTTCCGATGCCATGCACACCCCGAGTGACCTTACTCGCACAATGCCGACAGATCTCGACTCAGCTCGTTATACTTTTCTGCACCGCCTCCAACATAATCAACACATTGCAAGCTGCACCTTCAAGACTCGTGCCAATGGCGCCATCACGGAGAGCACCTTCCGATGTAACCCCTTTGCCTCTCTGTCGGTGGGCACTGCAGCTGACAGAGACAAGACCCTACAGCCACAGTCCTTATAGTAACTTCACCCTGCACCATCGAAAGTAGTGGCAATGGCGCCATCCGCTAGAGCGCCTTCTGATGTCGGGGCCATGCTCTCTCCTTCGATGGGCACTACTGCTGACATCTACAATAACATGCATGCACAATGCTGATAGTGGCCTAAGTCTGAGCCCGCTTTACTTTTCTGCACCGCCTTCGATATAATCAACACATTGCGTGCCGCACCTTCATGAGTTGTGCCAATGGCGCCATCACGGAGAGCGCCTTCCGATGTCACCCCTTTCTCTCTCTTTTGGTGGGTACTGCAGGTGACGAAGACAAGACACTACATCCATATTTCTTATAGTAACTTTACCCTGCACCATTGCAGAGAGCGCCAATGGCGCCATCACCAAGAGCGCCTTTGCAGACCACCCCTGTCTCTCTCTATCGGTGGACACTGCAGCTGACATTGATGATACCCTTCATGCACATTGATGATAGTGACCTGACCCAGCAGGCGCCCTCACCTAGAGCGCCTTTCCATCGAAACTTTTCCATTCTCTCTCCGTCGGTGGACGCATGCATGCCTTTGGTAGAGGGAGGCGACAACCCTCTGCATAAAGCATTCATGCACATCTTGACATTTTATAATTGATAATGGGCGCCGCCGAGCGCCTTTCACTCCAACGGAGTCTATAAATACCACATCCTGGCAAGAAGAAGCTACCAACTTTCCAAAGTTCCATGGTCTACCTGCGGACAAGGGGATCAGCGGGTTTGTCAATGTTGATACGCCTGTTATAAACAGTATCAACATTGATGAACCCGCTAATTCCTTTTGTCCCCAGCTTCCAATGCATCCTAGCGATACACATTGCTATCCAAGTTCGATGTCCACCTCTGGACAAGGGACTCAGTGGGTTTGTCAACGCAGATACACATGTTATACACAATATCTACGTCGATGAACCCACTGAATCCCTTCGTCCTCAGCATGCAATGTATGTTGGGTTGCAATTGAACGTTCAATACACATTCGGGAAAAAGGTATGACTGAAATTTAATTTCTAATTACACGTTCCAATATATTTTTCTATCCCAACTTATTTCTAAACCCATATAAAAAATATTACATTTAATCTCTAATTATTTCGATTTCACAATTTCCATTTAATATTTCTAAACCCATATTTAATAATAATACAGTAAAACATTTTGTTTTAGAAACCATGGCGCGTGGCAGATTTTTTTTTAATAAACCCATATTTATGTAACATGGCACCGCTGCCGGGCGCGAGGCCCATGGAGCCTCGGGTCGGGCGCTTAGCTACAAGCGCCTAGGCCATGGCGCTTAGTCCAAAGCGCCGCAAGGCTGGGGCTTAAATGGGCCTTGGTGTGCTCCCTTGTGGCGCCAAGGGGCATTTTTTGTTTTTGGAAAAATTGGATGGCATTTTTGGAATTTCGATATTTTTTGGGCAAACAGTGAAAAAAATCCAATTAAGGTATGGCCATACATGGCCACCTCAAAAGGCAGGCTTTTGGTAAGCACAATTCCACTGAACCGTGATTAGAGATGATGGCCATTAGAATTGCCAGGAATCACTACGAGGGAATATAAATATTTTATTCAAAAAATTTTGTAGTCGCATTGATAATGTCCCCCAATTGATTAGGATTTTTCAGACTATGGAATTTGTGTGCTCTGTTAAAATTCCTGAGCAATTCCATAGCACATGCACAAAAGGGAACAATTCGAGGGTCGATAATTGCAGTGGTGAGAGAATCGAACCATACCAATCGTCCAGAACGAGGAATTAGTCTTCACAGAAAATGTTTTCTTTTGAGAGACATGCAGCGCCGTTGCCAGCCCAGATTCGCGAGCTCAAAAGAAAAGCCACTAGGAAGGAACGCAGATCACCACCACCGATTACTGTCGTCGCTGCCGCCCCTTCGCGTTCGTGGGTACCATCGCGCATAACTTCAGAGCGGCGTGGTATGACGAGGAGGACGACGATCAGGCTTAGTGATCTGACCGCATATGAGTGGGTTTAGGGTTAGGGTTCATGTCATACGTTAGATTCGAGAGGAAGGCAGCCACGACGACGGGAAAGGGAAGTGGTGTGGAAGAAGAGGTGCCGAGATCGGGGAACTAGCGGGAGGTGGTAGAGAAGGAGGCAAAGGGAGAGGAGGAGAGGCAAGAGGAGGTGGAATCACGGGCGAGAGGCGGCTAAAGCGACGCGACGGCGGACGGCTAGGCGCGAGGGAAGGCAAAGTGGTGGAGGGAGGTGGCACTGTGCGGCAAGAGGAGGAGGCGCAGGCGGCGGCGGCAACGGCGATGGCGACAACAAGGGGTAGGAGGCAGGCGGCGGCAGCGGCAGGAGGGAGCGAGACCCGCTAACCGTCTGGCCTCGCCGTCGCTTCGTCGCCGTTGTGGATCAACAGCAGACGTCACTCAAGAGTTTCATGCGGCTCCCCATGGTGACTTGGAGGCGGCCATGCAGCCCTCTCGCCTATAAATCAGGGCCCTGTGTCTCTCTTTCCCCTTGCCCAGTGCCCTGCCTTGCCCGTGTTTCTCCTCGGTGAGCTCTATTCGTTTTCATGGTGTTTGCTCACTTCGTCATCATATCCTCACTCGCTTTCTCTCTCTCCTCGTAGCAAAGATCGGCGAGTCCGGCGTCGTAGAGCTGTTGCAAGCCGTCACGGTGTTCCCATGAAGCCGCCTCGGTCGCGGAGACCTCATCGCTCACGTCACGGCCTTCCGCGAGCCTTCTCCGGTCTTTGCCATTTAGGCAGCTCTCGTCAAACACTTCCAACCAATCGCACCACGCCCTCCCATGGTCTGCCGTGACTAGCTAGCTATGGGAAGAAGAAGCAGTCCTGTAACTTGTGTATAATATGTGTCCTCGGCGGTGGAACCAATTGATAGGCGAAACCACAACTATTGGTCTCTTTGGAAGCACTGAGTTGAGAGGAATCCATTTTTGCCGACGGTTTGTCAAACGAGGTCACCACAGCCGGCTAGCCGAGCTCCACCGAGCTCTAATGGCATGTTGTACGTGATGTGTTGCTGATGCATATATGCATGGCTAGAGGTTGAAGGAAGGTTGCTTTTAGATTGGTGCTAGTGTGTGGATGGATAGGTCTTGGATAAGTGCAAACGTATTTGAGCAAAATATGCTTTCCAGACTTGAAAGCGCACACGTAAATATAACCCAAAATTCAATAACTCTCAATTCTATTAATACCTATACAATAAAAACTAAGCTAATCATTTTGCATTAAATAACAAATAACGATTGATTTTCAAAGACTTTAGAAAAATAACGAAAAATATTTTTTGATGCATATGCTTTATTTAATAAAAATATAAAAATATAAAATGGTTGTGCATGCTTGTAGGTATGGCACCTTAATTTGTTAAGGCTTAGTTTATCATTTCATGTGCATGCATCATATTTCCATGTATATTTCTTTTATGCATTGTTTTTAAACAAAATTGCATATAAATGTTTCCCTGGCTGATGGATGATTGTACGTATTATCTTGTACGTGATGTCCGTGTGGTTAGGAGCTAAAGAAGCGCTAGACCCGTCCAACGTTGCCGGTTGCTCCTACCCGTCTTCCGAGTAAGGCAAGTCTCCTTGATCATACTATGAGCCTTGTGCTTTGTTTTAAAAATGATTTATAAGAGATTGAAAACCTGTATGCTAGAATAAAACTAAAAATATCGTATTTGGTAGCTACTAGTTATGCAACCTAATGAATCATGGTAAGACTAGTGAGAGGTTTAAACCACAAGGACTTACTATTAGTCTTGTGTATATATACATTCTATTGATAGTAGGAAAAATGCCTAAAAATAATTGTATTAAAATGACGCTATAAGTCTTGTGTATGAAAATAAATTGGTTTAAGAGAAAAGAATTGAGAAAGGTTTAAGAAAATTCTTGGCGAGAGACCGAAACATCGAGGGCGATGCCATGAGTGAAAAATGAATTTATCTCTCTCTCCTAAATTCTTTCCGACTAGGGAGAGACTTTTGCCGGTTTGGTGCAATAAGGTACCGTTTAGATAAAACGGTGCTAAATTATTGTATCTCCTCCAGTTTAAGGACTGCTCGTCCTATGGACCTACGAATTGAGCCATACAGTACGACCTCGAGTCCCGTTATGGGTCGCCGAAAAACCCTTGCGGAGACCCCCAGCGGTCGCCGTTAGTGTTTGAATTTAACGGCTTTGTGGCGAAACACTTCTGAGTGCGTAGCCTCTCGAGAGTAAAGCATATCCACTTTGCAGAGTTAAGACTATCATAGTAGCGGTCATGATCGAGCATGCGAAGGAACTGTTAATATGGTAGCTCTACTTTTCCAAAACGGGAAATTTCAAAAGGATTTGAGTTGAGTAAAAGTTGTGAGAAAGAGCTTTGATCTGGAGATAAGTACTACTGGCTTGCATCATGGATTGGGTTCGGCCTATTATGGATTGTTTTTCCTATGTCAATCTTAGCCCTCTCTCTAGCCGCCATCTCTTAGCGATTAAGTTACAACAGGAGAACATATGCTCTGATACCACTTAAAATGATCTCTATGGCCTAAAGGGGTTAATAGGCATTTTTTAAATTTCTTTTCAATTATTCTTGATTAAGCAACAACAATAAAAGTGACCCAATTCTAGATTCTAGCGTCCTATGAATCGGAAGAAATTAATAACAAAACGCGCTAGTAACCTAATCCATCCTTTCAAAGAAAATGAGCAATCAATAGCAATTCATGCAAAGTGTAAATGTGAAAGTAAATGAGGCAAATCAGAAGTGACACGGTATTTGTTTCACCGAAGTTCGGAGTCACAACTCCTCTCTGTTGAGGTTAGCCCTTGCGCACAAGGACCGGCTCCCTCTGGAGCCACACACCTCACTTACTCCTCGGAAGTCGTTCCACCACTCCAGCGAGATGGACTCCATCACCTATACATCGACTCAAGAGTAGCCACACGCTAAGCCCTACTCCCAAGCCCACTCCTCGGGGAAGAACACCGTATTCAAGACTATAAGCCTAAAATTCTCCGATCATGCCAAATCGAAGTACTTCCATGAAGCTTGGTTTGGGGGAAGGACTTCCACGAAGTGGTGGAGGAAAGGCTCTAAAACACCCGTAGGATGAGTAAATGTTGGCTCCAGTTGGAATGGAGCAGAAAACTTCATAAATGGCTGCCTACCGAACTCAATTTATACCCTCCGGAGAGAAACTAGTCGTTAGAGCTCGGGAAAACTCCAAAAAACTAGCCGTTACAGTACCAGTCGGATTCGGTCCGACGACCACCAGACCCGGTCCAATGGCTATAACCCAGTCTCAAGACAACCGACACACGTACTGTTGGACCTGATCCAATGGAGGTGAAAGCACAGGAAGTCAGAACCGTCGGACCCAGTCCAACGGCGGTCGGACCTAGTCCGGCCAGCTACAGAAGGGAACAATTTAGGATTTGTGCCCATCAGACCCAGTCCGACGGTGGTCGGACCCAGTCCGATGAGCACTGAGGATGCAAGGCTTAAGGATTTTGAACACACTAGGATTTATAGGTATTTTTGAGAGGCTTGTGGACTAAGAGAAGGCTAGGGATTCAAGTGAATTAAAGACTCGGCATGATCGAACCAATTAGACCCCTCTTGAAGCACGGGCAACAAAAGTAAAAACCTAGTTACTTCTAAACCTACACGTGACCTTTTCACTTGCCCAATCATGCTTAGAACATCTTGGAGCAGCTCAAAGGATCGTCAATGCCTCACTAGGGTTCCATGAAAGGACCAAGAACTCTCTAGCACTAATCCATGCGCAAATGTCCACGTCATCAATACCACTAAAATAATTAGGGCTCAATGATGCTCACAATGCGGGAACTCAGATGATGGGGAGAGGTGAGGAGATAGGGGACTCGAGAGATTGGGAGAGAAGAGGAAGTGGAAGAGTGCAGTGGGGGCAAGCCACAGGGAGGCTGATTGTGGATTGGTGGCCACTGGAATAAGATCCTATGGTGGGATCAAGGGCCCTAGCTTGTTGCTAAGCCGTTTTGGCTTTTCTACCCACCCCCTTAGTTTGGGAATGGGTTGCCTTCAACCTTGGTAGGGTTAGGGTAGTCTTCATTGCCTCAACTTGGTAAAGGGTCCATAGTTACAACTCCATCTAATTTGGATCATTTTCCATTCTTTGAAGCAAGAATTTTAGATCTTGGTAAGAACAATAGTAAAAATTGATGGGTGAGAGCTAAGCAAGTAGATTTACATATAGAAATACTGAGATTTAAGTTTATACAGTAAAGTATGAAGAATCCTTTTGCTAATGGTCAGTCGGTTTAAGGGTTTGTACAGTCGTAAGCTCTGATACCATCTTTGTAGGCCCACAAATTATACTTACCGTTGTTTTTACGGGCACTAGTGCCTGTAATACATAGACTAATATCAATTCATACTAGTGCCTGTAATACATAGACTAATATCAATTCATACATATGGAGATAATATCAACCTTACATTACATAACATAGTTCCAAACCATAAGCTTATTTAATAGTACCACTGACCAGCCAAAAACCATATTAAAAAATTCATTATTTTAAAAATGACAGCGGAACATAAGGATAATCAAAAGTGTCTCCAATAGCTATGCATATCTGCAAAAGATAAGAGAGAACCCTTAAGCCTTGTCCTGGCCATCGAAACTTGAATTCTTATCATCATGCATTCGTAGGAATCCACTTTATAATCTCCATCTAAAAGAGTGGGAGTATGTGAGGTCAGTGTTATTTAAATATTGTCGAGTTAACACCACTCCTAATGCAATTAGTGATATAGGCTACCAGAGAAGGAGGATGTTTTAATTCCCGTAGTTGTGTCATAGGTCTAGCTATCTTGGTGAAGCCCACGATGAAGCATTGGTAATACCTAGCCATACCTAAGAAGCTTCTGACTTCAATCACCATAGTAGGCAACTTTCGTCCTTTATCGTGGCTATCCTGGAGGGATATACCTTGATGCCTTCAGCTGGGATAATCTAGGAATCTGAAATCATGAGTCGACCAATCTCAACCAACCGAACATAACCAAACTTGCCTTTAGCCATATCCAATCATAACCAAACCATCATCCTTCCAACACTTGTCATCTTATCCAGGTTGACAATCTCGTTTTGGGCCACACATACCAGCGTATGCCACTGGCACACCAAACTTATACTACGGTGCACTGGCTACACGTTGTGTTGGAACCATCCCTTGATGGCAGTGTCACATCTATGCATGTTACTCCACGCTCCTCATAGGCAAGCTCATGCTCTACACAGCACAACAACCCTTCTTGTCCTGCTTAACCCATCTTCCTATAAATAGCTCCGCAAAGCACTAAAGCCAAACATCGTCCACATTTTCACCCATCGGGGCAAATCCATAACCAACGCAACCATCACCACATACCAAATCCACCATCGCATCAAACCATAACCATTTCTAACCAACCGATCATCCTAGACCAATTACACCATCACAAACCAAAACGTCAATAACTCACCAACCCAATCTTAGCCACCAACCTCGTAACTGTCATATGTTATCAGTTTTAGTGAATAAATGTTCTGCCTAAAAGTTAATTTTGGATCTAAACAAGTCTAAGAATGTGCTACCCATTAAGCAGGGTTAAAGTTATTATCAAGTTAGACTTAAGCTAATCAAAGTATATGACAATAAAAACAGTTATATAAGGCAAGCAACAAAAAAATTGGCATGTTTATAGAAATTAACCTTTACTAGGTGAGTGGTAGTCCTCATGGGCATCTCCAAACTTGCCTTTCATCTATTTGTAAAATTTTAACACCAAGGCCTTGTTATTTTCAGCGTATCGTTGCGTTGGCGTATTACTGTAGCAAATTTGAGGACACACGAAAAGAGGTATAAAGATTATAAAAAATAATTAAAAATAGTTTTAGCATCTTTAAAAGGACTAATAAAAGCCATGAAATATCGTTACAAATTATTACAACATATAGGCTATATAAAAATAACAAAATTTGCTACAGTAATATGCAACGGTACGATACACTAAAAAGAACAAGGCCCAAATGAACAACCATGTGCAAGTAAATATGATGTATGAATGCATTTATTCCTACTCGAATGATGGGCTTGGGATTTAGTCTTTTTACATTAGACTAGGGGTGGAAATGAGCCGAGCCGAGCCTAGCTCGGCCGAGCTCGGTCAAAAACGAGCCGAGGCTCGGCTCGCCATTTTGGCGAGCCCCAAAAGTGGGCTCGACTCGAGCCCGTTAACACCTCCGAGCTGAGCCCGAGCCGAGTCACGAGCCAAAGGCGTTTTCACGTTCAAAAGATGCCAACGAGCCGAGCCAAGCCAGACCAGGCTCGGTCAGAAACAAGCCGAGCCTGGCTCGGCTCGCTATTTTATCGAGCTCCAAAAGTGGGCTCGGCTCAAGCATGGTAGCACCTTCGAGCCGAGCCGAGCCGAGCCTGTCCGAGCCGAGCCGCAAGCCACGAGCTATTTTTCCAGCCCTACATTAGACTTCCCTTTCTAGATATGCCTTACTAGCAATTTTAATTGTTTTACCCCTTTACACATCGTCGAGGATGTGTGCGCGATACATGACCAATGTAATAAAATATAAATATATATTTATGTGATGTTCTAAATAAGCCTCCCTTTTTTCAAATATTTTAAATTATGTTCAACCTGAATTTTAGGTATTTTTGGGACTTAATCCATAGGCAAAAAGGATTTTATGAAATTTCTTAATTTAATAATCTGATGAAAACATTACTATATATTTTTCCTTGTATCTAGATATTTGTGTACGCTTTACAGAAATTTTTTCATAATTTTTGAACTAGCTTTTTTTAAATAATTCATTTCTTTATATTGCTGTACAAATAATTGGAATAATCCGGTTTTAATATGCAAATGGGCTGGATCTATTAGAAAAGCCCAACATGGTTACTAGGCCGGGCCACGGTAGTAGCCCAGACGTTGACAGATCGTGCCCCTGCGGGGCGGACGTGTATTTTCAATTTACGCTAACCCTATATTGAAGCGCGTTTGAACAGTGCGTGTCAACTAATTAACAGGTGGGCCCGGACCCACCCATCAGCCCCTCATCACGATGCCCCCGAAAATACAAAGACTTTAGTTGCTAGGCCCAAGGTCATAGAATGTATCTTCTGGCTAACCTTGTTTTAATCCAATCGGGCCCACGTATCATACACCCGGTTGCTATCCCGTAACACCGTCGACGTGAGCCCACCTGTCATTGACTCTGGTACAGGGTCTCCTTCTACCTCTCGCCACCGCTTCGGGAGCTCGCCGGAGCACGGCACGGCGGCGCCCTAGCCCATGACGGCAAGGCGGCTCCGACCATTCGTGTCTACAAGGCCTTCCGCATCGCCT